>PVKH010004421.1:0-23375 GCA_004027955.1 Chaetophractus vellerosus
TTCCATTGTAAAAACAAACCCATCTCTACTATGTTGCTCAAAGTAGCTTTTAGCATACTAAAACAGGAAATAAAAGGCATCCAAATTGTTAAGGAAGAAGTAAAACTTTTTCTATTCACAGATGATATGATCCTATATCTAGAAAGTCCTGAAAAATCTACAACGCTACTAGAGCTAATAAACAAGTTCAGAAAGGTATTAAAATCAAGAGTGTTTCTATACACTAGGAATGAAAACATCTTCAAGATCTTGTGGTAGGAGATGGTTTCTTAAACCTCACACCCAAAGCATGAGCAATGAAAGAAAAAAGAGATAAATGGGAATCTCCTCAAAATTAAACACTCTGTGCTTCAAGTGACTTTGTCAAGAAGGTGAAAAGGCAGCCTATTCAATGGCAGAAAATATTTGGTAACCATATATCCTATAAAGGTTTAATTTCCAGGATATATAAAGATATCACGGGGCCGGCTGTAGCCCAGTGGATAGGGCGCCAGTACACCACATGGGAGGTCCCGGGTTTGATTCCCGGGGACCTCTCCAAGCAGGCAGACCGCCTTGAGGGGGCAAGCCGCCGTGGGCAGGGCAAAGCCACCGTGTGCAGGGCAAAAAAGCTGCCACGAGCAGGGCAAGTCGCCTACGCAGTGGGCTGATTCGGCGTATCGCCGCAACGGGGGGAGACAAAAAGCAGACATGGAAGAACACAAACAAATGAACACACAGCAAGAGCAAGCAGAAAGGGGGGGTGGATATGTAACAAAAAAAAATAGACATTTTAAAATACATATATATTTTTGAAGTATATCATTCATACATGAACATACATAAACAATAAGTGTATAGTAGGGGTTGTAAACTTACAAAATAAACATGCGTCACACAGGGGTCTCATATATCACCCCTCCACCAACACCTTGCACTGTTGTGACAAATTTGTTACAAACTATGCAAGAGCATCTTCAAAATATTACTACTAACTATAGTCCATATCTTACATTTAGTGTATTTTTTCTCTAACCCACCCAATTTTTTAAACAAATCCATTTTATTGATACTTATTAATAAAGCATACAATTTATCCAAAGTGTACAATCAATGGTATTTGGTATAATCATATAGTTGTGTGCTCATAACTTCAGTCATTATTAAAACATTTTCATTATTTCAATAATAATAACAATAAACAAACAAAAAAAAAACAAGGAAATTCCTCCCCTCTCAATTTCTGTTTCCTCTGCTGTACATAGCTGCTATTTCTGGCTATATTTGCAAAATTATTTTTTGTTTATTAGCACTTTTATTGACATATAGTCACATACTATATGATCTATCCAAAGTGTATAATCAATGGCTTTTTTTTTCAGGTGTTAAAAAGGCCTTTATTGTAAAATTGTAAAATAAAATAGAAAAATAAATTGTGAGAAATTACTAATTTAAACTAGAGTGTAAGGCCAGGTTAGATTTAATATAAGCAATTATAAGAAATAGATAATGTAGCAACAAACATTTATAAATATAAATAATAATTATAATATAATAGGAATTAATTATAATGTAATTCTAATTTTTATATTACAGCTCTAACTATTGGACATTTTTCCAAAGAGGAAATATTACTAAAAAGCACATGAAAGGATATTCAACATCATTAGGTATTAGGGAAATGCAAATCAAAACTACAGTGAGATATCTTTTCACTGTTTTTTAATGGCCACTATTTAAAAGAACAGAAAACCACAAGTGTTTGAGAGGATGTCAAGTAATAAGAACACTCCTTTACTGTTGGTGGGAATGTAGAATGGTGCAGCTTCTGTGGAAGACAGTTTGGCAGTTCCTCAGGAAGCTAAATCTAGAAATGCCGTGTGACCCGGCAATCCTGCTACTAGCAATATATTCAGAACAATTGAAAGCAGAGACATGATCTGACATTTGCACATTGATGCTTATAGTGGCAATATTCACAATTGCCAAATGATGGAAACAACCCAAGTGTCCATCAACAAATGAATGGATAAACAAAATGTTTATCCATCATAGGTATAGTTATACAGATAGATTTCTGTATCTATGATGGACTACTATTCAGCTGAAAGAAGAAATGAAGCCGGGATGCAGATGACAACATGGATGGACCTTGAGGACATTATGTTTAATGAAATAAGTCAGACACAAAACGACAAATAATGTATGGTCTCACTAACATGAGACCATTTACTTAATGTCATAAATCAAGTCAAATGAAAAGAATTATGTTTCTGGATATAAAGTTTCAATATCATATTTTCCCAAATTAATTAAAATTATATTGAAATTGGAATAAAAATTCCATGCTTTCCTTTTCTGAGGGAGCAAGTGAAGGGGTAATGACTAATTAATTCAAAAGTTTCCTTGATGAATAACAGATAAGGATAGTGAAGACAAATTAAAACAAGAAGAATAAGACTGGACTTGAATTAACAAAAATGATACTATAAAGTTCCAGTAAACCCAAGAGAGTGCTACCGATGCAAGAACATCCATTATTTTAAAAATAATATACTATTTAATTACATTGATATTTAATTAGCAAATGGAGTGATATATTGTCACTATTCTTCTAATCCTGTAACATTAGTCTCAGTTATCATTCTTCTGGGAATTTTTTATCAGTCCAAGAGTTTAAAAAATAGAGAAATAACTAAAATCAGCAAACATATCTGTTGTATTTCTTGAGTTCTTCTAAACACAATAAGGGGATGGAATCCAAATATTATGCACTAATTGTGTGGTCTTTATGGGTACTGCAGCTGATTAATTGAGTTCAAATTCCAGCTTTGCTCACTGCTAGCAAGGTCATTTTGTGCAAGTTACTTAATCTCTCTGTGTCCCAGTTTGCTCAACAGTTAAATGTAGATAATAATAGTAACTTACTGTATCAGGCAAGGTGGATAAAATAATGATTTGTAACAAACAACAACAAAATCTCAATGATGTACAACGTAGTAACATTTATTTAGCTCACACTTCTGTGGTCAGCTGGGTATTGGCTGACTGTGCTAGACCCAGCCATTGGCAGCTCATTCAAGGTGCCACCTCTTGGGTCCAGCAGGCTTTCCTGGATGAGTCTTTTCTTGCATTAGCACAAGGGCAAGATAGCAAGCCCAAGCATGCAAGTACTTTGTAAGCATTCGGTCACATCACACCTGCCAGTATTCTATCAGTCCAAGCCAACCACAGCACCAGTCCCCAAGTCAAACTGCAGAGAATTCCGCTGAGCACATTGGGCTTTAGTGGGGGTCCTGCTGGGAGACAGTTATCCACTCTGACCTCTCCCCGCCACAGCTCATGATACACTGGTGTCTACCATTCCCCTGGTGTTAGAGCAGGAAATGTTCCGTAATGCCCGTCAGTGGCTGTCAGGCTGCTCCGTGGAACCCAAGCAGTGGTTTGGGCACCTTGCTGACTGCTTTGGGAATGAAGAGCCTTGCTGAGCCTTGGGACGCAGGCCCCTCTGAGAAACAAGGGATAGGTAATAAATATAATTTTAAATCTGTGATCCAGATTTAAAAAACAACAACAGAGAAATAAACTCAAGCCCTGGATTCAGCGTGTATGGAGTTAATAATTCCCACAAATATTCTCACCTAACCTATATATTTTTAAATATTTATATATACTATATTAAAACACTTGGTTCCTGGCACAGAGAAAGTACTCAAGCAAACATTATTATTCTTACTTAGATTGTTTATTTCCTTTTATGCTGGACTTGATTGCTATAATAAAATCATAAACAAACTAGCCCAAATTGTTATTTTCCTCAGAAAGTACAAGGTTTCTAAAAGACCATAGAGGCAAAAGATTAAACCTATGATGTGGAAGAGTCAGAAGAGGGCAGACTTTTAGTCTATTTCTTCCCCAACCTAAATTAAGCTTGAAACTATGCAGAGTCGACGACAGAGGCCAGACTGGAAAAAGAAAATGGAAGGTGTGGAAACAAGAGCCTAGCTGCAATTATTCCTGTCAATACCTGGGATACCGTCGGCTGCTAGTTCACTGTCCTGATTGTAACAGCTTCCCCCTTGCAGTGTTTCAGAATTCCACATCCTGTGATATATGATGACATTGTCATTCAAAATCTCCATATAGTCGGCAAGGCAGGCATCATTGTTTATAATTTATACATGAGGTCATTGAGATTCAGGCAGCTTTTACCTCGACGAAGTTCTTAGGCTAGTTAGCAACGGAGCTGTTATTACAACCTCGATGTTCTTCTCCCTAAACCAGTCTTCCTTCTGCTAAACACAGAGCATCCTGGATCTGACTTAATTGTAGAATAAAATGCATCCACAAGCTTTGCTAATGAACAAAGTCACCAATTTTCATCATTCTTCCTCACCAATCTGTTCAGGGTATATAATTGCAAGTGTTGATGAGTGTTGACTCTGGAGGCAGATAATTAAAGCAAAGGTATTTCATTTTCTGAGTAATCTGGTCCAAAGGACAAGGCTGGGGGAGGGGAAGGGATGCCTCCTGAATTATTTTGATAGATACACACTAGTTATTCACTTTCCAGTTTTATAGTTATTCATTTATGAGGAAACAGAGCCTAGGTTTTCAGTTGGTCTCACATAATTACAGTAATTTCAAAGTAAGAGGGAAACGAATCTTAAGTAATTGATCTTTCTTTGTTCTTTAACTAATGGTGGGTTCATTTAATAGACAAATCCATTAAGTTAATTACACTTTGGATCCACTTGCTGCTCAATTACAGCAGACATAAACATGAAATTTGATAGTTTAACTTCATATTATAAATATTAATAAAAACATAATAAAGTAAAACTTAATTTATAAATAGATTAATTTGAAAAACCCTATTAATCAAGACATTTATTCAATAAAATGTGATTTCAAAGAGGCTAAACAACAATAAAAATTTACATTTCTCTACACTGTATCTTGGCTTCACATCTTCAGGTGAGAAGACAAATTTTCATTTCTACCATTTTTTTATTGTTAGAACTTATTTTTTCCTGTTCCCTAACATTCCGTATTCTCAAAATCCACAAACATTTGGCCAATAAACCTGACAAGTCTACCTCAGAAAAGTCTTGCTAACGCTTGCCTTCCATTCCATCCCCACTCGTGGTGTTTATATGTGAGCTATCATCTTTTTGCTCTGGAAAAAATTGCAGAAGCAGGTAATACATTAGCTTCTATGCTTCAAATGTTTCTCTACCCCAGCCCACCTGTTCATTAACTTAATTTTGGTCAAAATTCAATGTGATGATTTCACTCTCCTCTTCAGTGCTTACAAATTAAGGTTAGACTCAGTATGGTACAGAAGCCTCTTCCAAACCAGACCGACTCTCCGGCCTTATGACCTGTTCTTCCCAAGGGCAATTCTGTCCTCCAGCCATGTAACCATTCATGCCTTCTTGAAACTATTTCTGAAATTCCCTCTCTTCCTGCCTAAAGATACCCACTCATCTTCTAAGTTCCAGCCCTAATCATATCACTTGTGTGGAACCCTTTTACAAATCCTCAAGGCAAAGCTAGTTTATAACCTCTGTGCACTCACTTTTACATGTATCTATTTTTAAATCTATGTTATTCCGTGGTTGTTGGAGGTAACTCCCTCTAGAACATGGGGTTCTTCTAGTTCTGATTCATCAGCTCCTGAGACAGAAGCCTGCACACAGTAGTGTTTGCTGAATAAATAAATAACAATGTGGTAGAGAAAAGCACACCAGCTAACAAGAATGTCATGAAATCCAACCACAGCTCTCAGATTTGAGCTGATCTGAAAAGGTTTCACTTCCAGACCCCTGTTTTTCTCAGACAAAAAGTATACCAGGAATCAATAACCACTCACAGTATTGTATCCTCTAGTCAACTTTCAACAACAGTTGCACATGAGCCAGGATAGTTTTATGGATGAAGACTGTGATTTGGAATTAAAGACTAGTTTCAGTACCACTTTGACCTTTTTAAAATATGTGAACTTATAAAAGTTATTTAACTTCTCTAGGCCTCAGTCACCTCCTCAGAGAAAAGGAGAATGATATAGCAGGCTCTCTAACTCAACAGATTTTTATAACAGTTTGTTCTAACCCAGGGTAGATAGGAGTCAAAAATGAAGAGTTACAGCTCTTACCCACTTCCTAAGATCTCTAATTTCCTTCTTAACCCATGTGAGCTGATCACATTAAACCTGCTTGATATCCAGGTTCTCAAAGCAGAAATTGAGTAGTGGGAATTGGGGTGCAGATATCAAAATAAGAATTAGGGTTTATGCTATTGCTAACATCATTTCCTGCTTTGCACATGGAGATTACCACAAGAGATGTCCCACAAGCCTCAGACTCTCTTTAATGCAGAAACCAGTACATTAGATAAGGTGGGGGAAACTCTGTTTTATCCTACAAGAAAGCCCATAACTCTTCATGCAGGGCAAAAAACAAAGACCAAGGCCAGAGATCACTAACACAATGTGTAATCTCTGTTATTCCCAGAAACCTGGAAATGAACCCCACTCACGTGCACACACCTCTACCATCAAAATCACCCCACCCACCAGCTGGACCCAGGAGTCTGGATGCCTTGAAGCATCCTACATTTGCTGCTTCACTTCTTCCTACCAGGGATGGGGCAGGCTCATTAGTGGACAATTTACAAATCCTCTGACCATATACCTCTTAAATCTCTTTGTGTACCTAGTAAGGCTAGAAAACTGATAGTTTTGTCTTGTTTTTTCCTTCCTCTCTCTCTCCCTCCCTTCTTCTTGCCTTCCTCCTCTCCCCCCCCCCCTTATAAACAACTCCCCATACACAAGACAACTGGATCTTAACACTTCTATCCAGCATGTGATTTTTATACAGGAAAAGGTTATAATAATTGGTCAGTATTTCCCTACCGCTGATTCAAATCTGACTTTGCCCTTCTTATATATAACTTATTGTATAACTTGTGGTCGGTTACTTAACCACAGGTACTGATCTAAAAATAGAGACAGTAAGAATCCCTTCTTCATAGGGCTTTGTGATAATTATAATTATAAGAGCCTATTGAGTTCTCAGAACAGTGTCTGGCACACAATGAGCACTCCAATAATGTTACTTATTATAAATAATATTTCCCCTAAGATGTGCCTACAATCAAAGGTGTGCCTACATGCAAAGCCAGCTCAAACCAGCTCAGAAGAGCTGATTGTTAAATAGTTTAAAAATTTATCAGCCAGCGGTTAAATTGTTAGTAGCTTGATAATGGCCATCGTGGGGATATATACACCAGAGAAATCAGCAAATACTACAAATCAAGGTTTGTGTTTGTTTCTTTGTTTCATTGTTTTTAAGACCTGGTCTGGGCCCAGCTAGATAGCTCAGTGGATAAAGAGCACGCTGGGATACCACATGGGAGGCCCCAGGTTCGGTTCCCAGGGACCTCTCCGAGCGGGCAGACGGCCTTGAGAAAGGCAAGCCGCCATGGGCGGGCCAGAGCCGCCGTGGGCAGGGCGGAGCCCCCATGGGCAGGGTGGAGCCCCCACGGGCATGGCAAAGTCACCCGTGAAAAGCGGAGCTGCTGCCTGTGAAGTGGAAGCCGGCAGCCCGCAAAAACATGGAGGACTGCTGCCCGCAAAACATGGAGCGGAGCCGCCCATGAAAAAAACTGAATGGAGCCACCCACGAACGGAGCGAGCCGCTGCCACGGAGGGCTGACTCTGCGCAAAGACGGGGGGAGACAAGAAGCAGACATAGAAAAACACAGAAGAATGGACACACAGCAAGAGCAAGCAGAAGCGGGGGGGGGGGATATGTAATAAATAAAAATAAAAAAATCTAAAAAAAAAAAAAAAAAGACCTGGTCTGCCAGCCTACAACTGCTTACACCTGGGATTTCACATTAATCTGACAAATAATAATGCAATAATAATTAACTATCAACATAGGACACTATGTGTAAACCCAAACAACATCTATAAGAAAGTTAGCATTTCTTAGAGATTTCTTCCATTACAGTTGCAGGGATGATACAACAAACCTAATGTAAAAGGACTTTTAAAATTCTAAGGTAAGTTGTAAGAATATTTCCTATTCTGTTATTAGTGACAACCTGATTGTGATTATACGATCTAAAAGAAGCCAATGTTGACATTTTCTTTAATCAACATTCCAAAGCAAATTTCTGTTGTGGCGTTTCTAAGTTTATATTAATCGATGTGCCCACGTTTTGTTCAGATGAAGAGGAAGTTGAGCAGTTCACAAAGAGGAGAGAGCCCCAGGCCCTCTGACTAGAAAATGCATGCCCTTCCCCTACCCCATTCTACCTTTCCAAGGTCGGAGGTGTGGCAAAAGCTATGCTAACCAATCAGCTAATCTATTGAGCGACCTTTCACCTCCTGTATTCACTGCATATGAACTCTGTTATCCAGCTTCAACAGTGTTCACTCGGTTACCCAAAAGCATCATAATGTTCTTTTCCTAGGATAATTTGGATATGATGATCTTTCTATCTGAAATGTCTTTTTCTACCTTCCCCAAAACTAAATACTCATCTTAGAATTATTCCTCATCTTAGTGTAATAATAACAAAAAGGTTTTCAAACTACATACAAGCAAAAAGAAGTAATGCAACCTTAAAATTTAATCTCCCTAAATAATTATTGTTAGCATATTCATTATACATGTATGTATATATGTATATATAATATATTTTTCATAGTGTTTATCTTTCAAAATATAGTTCAAATATCCCCTTTCCCTTAAGCCTTCCTTGTCCTCCTCCCGGGCATATCTGCTTCATCTCTTCCTCTAAACTCACAATCTTGAACCCATCTCTGTTTAACGTATCACTGCATGTATTCAATTATTTACATATCTGCTTGTATCGTATTTTGGAGATTTTGAGCATTGTGGATGCTTTGAAGTGAATGAAGAGTGTTATAAATGTGTAAAATCACTTATATTCTCTTTTAAACCCTGCTGCTATCTTACATTTCTATGCTTTACTGGGTTACATGAGGATTCTAAGGGCAATTTCTTCCTGAGCACCTGTGTTCAATGGAATGGGCCATACTTTCTGGGAACTGTTGGTCATATTTTCCTAACCAAGGAAGTTAATATCTTATAGGACACAAATAAAACCAGTTTTGAAACCATCTTAGTTTTTAACCAATCATAAAAGGTGCAGCTCAGTGTGAGCAGAGCTCCCATTTGCTATTTCTAAAGCACACTGATGCAGCAGGAACTTTGCCACAGTGTCTGAATATGATGAGAATAATAGGAAAGGTTAACCCTTCACCATTCAGCTGGTGGAGCACAGTGCAAGTGAAGCCAATATCAGCATTTGGTTTCCCTTATGATCCAAGTAACTTTGCCTGAGCGACTGATAGAGAGGCATGACCCCAGGTACTCTGAATAGCAATTACTAGATAGATAACAGGGCAAAAATAACCCACCCCTCTGTTAATGAGAATATGTCCATTCCCCTTATTGATTACCAATGACATGCTCTCCTTTCACCAATAGCCTTGTTAATAGTTTCATTTCAAAAAAAAATGGACATGTTTAGAAAAACAACATTCATTGACAATCACTCATGGCATGAAATGGCCACTTATGTTGCTTTCAGATGTCTGGGGTCTTTGACTTCTCCTTTGAGAGCCTGCATAGGGATGGTGTGCCCCAGGTTTGTGGTTATGGAGAGCTGGCCATTCCCCTAATTCCTGAGCACATAGTCTTTTCCTGACTGTCTCCCAAGGCATCTGTCTGACTATACCCTCCATCTCTTTTTAGACAACTGTATCAGTCAGCCACAGGGGTGCCTTTTGAAATATACCAAAGATTGATTGGTCTTTATAAAGGGTATTTATTTAGGGTAGAAGCTTACAGTCACCAGGCCACAAAGCATAAATTTCTTCCCTCACCAAAGTCCACGTGTTGGAGCAAGACAGCTGCCGACGTCTCCAGTGTCCAGGCTTCTGGGTTCCTCTGTTCCTGGGGCTGCATTTCTCTCCGGACTTAGCTTCTGTTTCCTCCACAAGTTCAGCTGTAGACCATAAGGCTCTCTACGCTTTTGCGTCTCTCCACAAGGCCAGCTGTAGACTATCAGGCTAACGGCTCACTTGTCTTCTCCTGGAGCGCTCCTCTCCAACATCAGAACTGCTTCTCAAATCTGCTTCTCCAATCTCTGTCTTTTGTCTTGCCTTTTATACTTGAGACCACACCCACCGAGGGGTGCGAGGCAGTTAACGCCCTAATCATAAACCAATCATGTCCAGATAAACAGATCAGTTTACAAGCATGATTCAATTTATATTTTTGGAATTCATAATTAGATAAAACTCTCAAACCATTACAACAACTATACCATGGTGAGTAATGTCCAACAGAGTCCTCTGTGGGCCCCTCTGAAGCACAAACCTCTTTAGGAGGTAATTATTCTCATAGGTTCCACCACAGACTCCCCTGAACTCACCAAAGAAAATATCCCATTGTGATATAACATTGTGAAGAGTATCCAGCATGTGGGGATCTAGGTTTTAAACAGCTGTGCAGAAAACTAGAGACAAAGAAATATGTGATAATAGTTACTTCGGTTGAATTCCTATACTTCAAGAAATGCTCTCTCGAAGAACTGCAAAAGAGAATCCATTTCTCCTATCTGTGACGTATCTCAGGGCTTGAAGGAATTCAAACTATTTTATTCATATTTCTTAGTGTTCTTTTTGCCTCTAGAATATAAATAAGCTCCATGAGGACAGAAACGCTGTTGGTTTTGTTCATGTTCTACATCAAGTGCCTCGGCTAAAGCGTGAAGCATAGGAGGTGCTCAACAATATCTCCTGAGTGAAAAAGAATGAAAGAATCTCAGAAAGTATAGGCAGAAATTTACCATGACCAACATCTAGTGAGTACTTAGATTATATGAGGCCTGATTCTCCATGCTTTGCATATATGTGCTCTTTTAATTCCCGAAACAACACTAAAAGGCAAGTATCGCAAATTCCCCCACTTTGCAGATGAGAAAACTAACGCACAGAGCGGCTTTGTAGCTTGAACAAGATCCTAAACCCTTGCACAGTTGCACAGTCAGGATATGAACCCAGTCCAGCTGGCTGCTGAGCCTGCGTTCTTACCAACTAATCTAGAATAACAGCAAGTCCTAAAGAAAGCAAGGCATGCAAAGATGTAAAAAATGTAAAAAAAAACTAATATGTCTATAAAAATTCATTTTCAAATTCACTTATAATGTATAGGCAGATAAAAATGGAAATATTCTTAAAGGGGCAACATTTTAATAAACAGTACAAAAGCAACCGTGTTCTATGTAGAACCAAATTCAGTTACTAAAACAAGCAAAAATCATACAAAGAAACAACAAACCTGCTTCTAGCATTCTGGCAGTCAAGGTATATGGAAACACACAATTGCTATTACTTTAGGGAGCAAAATATTTTCTCTATATTTTATGCGAGAGTCTTATCTGATACTAAAGTTCAAATGTGGAAATATAGTAAGCATTGGAATTATGTAACAGACAACATTTTCATAAGAGGTATAGAAGTGGAGTTAAAGTATACATTAATGAGAAGCAGAATTAAAGCACACATTATTGACAGTCAACAAATAACTGTTTCTAAAAGGTGTTGAATTTGTCATACAATCTAAATTTTGATAATCTATTAATACAGATAAAATGTGCAAATGAAGAATAACATGAAATAAGATGATAAAATAAGGAAAACAAAGAGAGCCAAAATTCAGGTAATTTGGTATTATTTAGAAAATCAAAACAGAAGTAATGATCAAAGATATAAATGAAAATTTCTTCAGTTAAAATGTAAGGTTTTCTCATATCCCAAGATATGATAAATTAAATAATAAATTATGTAAAAATAACTTAAATAATAAATTTAAATTAAATATAATTTTAAAATTTTTAAAAAATAAATTATATAAAAATGAATCCTGGACAATATTTGAACCACAAGGAAAAGGAAGGAAGAGAATGAACATGGGTCATCTAGAAAAGAATGCATATCAAGTTTACCTCTATTTTCTTTACTGCATGACTAAATAAGAGATGTATATGGCAGAATTGAAGAATAACCTTGAATGAAGAATAGCATGTGTCATTAAGCTACATTTCACATGACTAGAAGAGTTTTGTTTTTTTAACAAGGAAATATTAAAAATATATTCACCTGATGTACCATTCTTGAAAAAAACAAATGATGATATAAACAGTAAAATAAGTAAAAATATGAACTGAATAATGGGGAATTTGTTAAAGGAATTGTGACAAGCACTGAAGTGTAATAAAAATATATATTTATTTATATGCATTCATACATATATATTTATGCATACATATATAAATATAATTATTTTCAATCTAGTTGTTCATATAATGCCAAATTAATCTTGAATGGAATACATAAAATATAAAGCAGTATAACAAAACTCTGAAAATGACATTCATATTAAATCAAAAAGGACATCAAATATCTGTGAGAGGAGGGCAGAAAATGGGTTGTGGGGAAAATAAATGCCAATATGAAATACTTATCTTAACGAGGTGTGATAGAAAGAATAAAATCTCACTCTTGACAATGACATAAACTAAAGAACACATGGTGGTATCTGGTGCAGGATTAAAAAGGCAGATCAATGAAGCAAGATAAAAAATACTAAAACTAACCAAGAATATAATAAACTTAGCTTATGATAAAGGTGACATTTTATATCAGATGGGAGAAAATGATGAGTATTTTAATGAATGCTTTGGGAACAAATGGCTAGCCATTTGAAAAGAAAAGTAGCATTAGATCTGTACTGCACATCATACATAATACTAAATGCCAGATAAATTAAAGCTTTAAACCTAAAAAATGAAACTATTTCTGGAAGAAAATGTTATTGAAAAAGATTCTCATCTTGGTATAGTACAGCTTGGTTAAGGATTACACCGAGCCAGGGGGGGATAAAAAGATAAACATACTACATAAATTTTAAAATGTATCCAAAAAAATGCACCACTAACAAAACGTAGGCATAAACTGTAAAGTTATTTGTGACATATGTGACAAAGGATTTTAAGTCTCAAAAGTCAAAAGTTCTTACAATTTAATAAACATACACATATTGAAAAGTGACAAAAACTTGAGAAAATTGCACAAAATGAGGAATACAAAAGTCCGATAAGCCTAGGAATAAATTTTTAAACTCAAAAGTAATAATTTTTTTAAAGACATTTAAATGCTTTTTCTTCACCTAATTGTTAAAGTTAAAACTAAGTATAATCTCAAGTGTTGATATGGTATAGGGTAACAGACACTCATATTCACTGCCATTAAGTAATTAAAGATACAAATTTTTGAACTTGGATTCTAAGAAAAATCAAATTTAATATCCAACTTCATGTTTTCAAGGATTTTTTTTTTCTCTTTCTAAATTATAACCCCCTCCAATTATTCAAAAACTTTCATTCATAAAAACTATAACCCCAGAGAGTCTTACAGTCATGGTGCTGTAGAGAAACAAGGAATCCTGAGTCATTCCTCGTCAGACACAGGCCTGGCAGTGCCAACAGAAGTCAGCTTTCCACGTGTCTGGATTTAAACCACCACAAATTGCAGTGAGTTAGAGGAATGAACTTCAGAGTAGAAGTGCGACAAATCTCCTTTTCCCCAAATATAAGAGAGGATGGATCTTTAAAGAGGAGTCAGCTCTTTTCCTTCTATTTTAGGTCTCTACCCAGGCAACAGTATAAAAATATAAGAAATGAGAAAAAAAGACCAAAAAACACTCCAAGCACAACCCTGTATCATGATACTCCATTTTGGCTGTTAAATTTAATTTTACATTAATTAAAATTAAATATTTGTTCCCCCTGCATGCTGGCCACTTTTCGAATACTTAATAGTCAATGTGGCTCCTGGACAACACAGATGGAAAACATTTCCATCACTGCAGAAGGTCTTTTGGACAGCGCTGCTTTAAAGAGCAGTTCAGGTTTCAGGTCCAGGTAGAGTTAACCGCCCCAACATAAGGCTGCACCACACCTTGAACATATCTCTTTCATCTGTTGAACCGATGTGTTTACATATGTGTCTTCTCCACTAGATTCCAAGCTTTGAGGGTAAGGAGTATATCTGATTCATCACTGTGAATCAGTACCAGGAGCCATCTCTTGGAATATACTTAAGAAATGTTTTTGGATATAGAAGAAACATTTGGAGGAAGAATAGAGTATCAGATATCCTTTTGAGAGTAAAATAAAAGGAGGAAATTAGCAAACCTTTGCTACTTCATCCTCTTAATCTCATATTTTACCACTCCAGAGAGTATCAACAGCCTTTGAAACACCTCTACAGCAGGAAAATAATCTTTAGAGATGTGTAACAACACTCCTCTGCTTCTCTTCAATCTCTCATTCTAATTCAAAGCAGGAAAAGGACATTTCTCAGCCTTAGTACTTCTAATTTCTACATTATGATGAAAATAATCTTTGTGTCCCATGCACAATAAGGGTAAAAAAGGCATTAGGTTCATGATTACATATCAATTATTCTTTATGATCTATATAATCAAATGCCATCTGGCAATTTGGGAAAAAATCAACCACAGTAGCAAAAGTTGAATGACCGAGTCAAATAAACTCTTACCCATCCACCTCTGCAGTGAGGCTCTCTGGTGCTGGGCACAAAGCTTGTGCAAAAGCCAGATGGTTTGGAAAAGGAAGTAAGGCTAAACTCAATTCACCAACCCAGTTGAAAATCATCTTCATCTGTGAGTTTAATTCTGCACTTTCAAGGAGTAAAAACACTAGAAGGCAAAGGGGCCAGTTTCAACCTGACTAAAGCAAAAGTATTGGTAAATTGAGGCAAGTTGAGTACAGCTGACATTTGAATACATTATGCTAACTTCCCTGTGATCATAATTAAACTAGTCCTCAAAGTTTGGCAAAGAAAGAGCTCAGAGGCAGAAGATAATGAAAATATGCCCCCGAGGGACTCTGAAGTTATAGTCCCAAACAGCTGGCCGGATCTTTTTTTTTAAACCTGCAAACTTTCCCTCTACATCATAATATATATTCGTTCTTTGATTATCAAAGCAATGTAAATTATTTACCAACAGAGGAAAACTACTACCTGTCTCAGTTAATTTATCAAGTCTTAGCAATTTTAGGAAATTGTGCTGAACTGAAGGCGCTGACACAGTACATCAGATTGAACATTCAGATTATCTGTTCTGTTTTAGCATCATCACATATTTTGAGAATTCAGACACGCACAAATATGGGAACACAAATAGCAGCATTATGTGTTTACTGCCATACAAGCCGTAACAGAGTAACACCAAAGAAAGATTCTAAAAACGCTGCCATAGAGATGCAGTATGTGCAAATGCCTTTAAGTGAGTGTGGGTGAAAATACGGTGCTGGCCTTAACGTCTTTAGAAGTCAATTTGCTAGTGTCGTACGATGAGATGAAAGGACCTCTGATTCAGGGTTGTCTTTTTTTGTAACAGTATTTGAACAACATGGAAAATATATATATGGCATGCATACTACAAAATCTTGGTTATCTACAAAAGAACACAAATCAGGCTTACTTCTATTTTCTGTATTGTATCGTTAACAAAAAAAGTAAATGGAAAAATGTCTACTGTTTTGAGGGAAAAAATCTCTGAACCAAGAATAGAGGTAACTGATAATCATGCCTGTTAAATTTCCACTAATGCTATCAATTTTAATTCTAGTTAATAGATTGAATTTCAAGTGATGATTAGTCATTAACAAATCTTTTATTCTTTCAAATCTAAAATTTCATTTTCGCTTTGTAGAGCAATGTCTGGCAAATAATCAGTATCTCAATAAATGCTTTAAATGTATAACTACTAGAAATCTGGACACGTGTAATAAAAGTATGTACAGTGTACTCCTTAAATCATTTACTGTAGTTAGCCTCAAACAATATGTGCTAAATAAACTGACCTTGGGGATAATGATATACTTACCCTACCTTGTCTTTTATCCTCAGCACTGTACGTTTTGTTTGTCCCTGACAGAATATATCAATTCCATCCTGTACTCAAGATTTTGACTTGAACCTATCCCCAGCCAAAACAATTTACATGGACACAGAAAAAGCTTTCAAAACCATTTCCCATCTCATTATACCGTGTCCTAAACAGATGACTGTGACTATTTAACCATCCCATTAAACACACTTTAAAAGAAAGATCAAGTTCCTGCTCTGTGCTATGGATCTGATCTGAGCTACCATTCCCACAGTTGAGCCTGTCATGGGCAAGGACATTATATGCACACATTTCATATTTCAGTTTTCCTAAAATAAATTGGTGCACATTAAAAAAACAAAACCTCATGCCAGATATACATTCATTTATCATCACATACTTTGGAAATTAAAATGTCACCATTATAAATACAAGGACATGGGCAAATAAATGATCTGAATGTTAAATATTTGCTTTTATAAAGTGTATGTAAAGGATCATCTTGTCATGAGTCACTCAACAAGCTGTTCAATTTTTCCTTTAGAACTGAAGTTCTTGAAAATATTTAATGGCCCTTTTTTTCTCTTTCATTGCCTCTCTTCTGCATGAAGACATATTTTAATTTGCATCATCCAGGGGTTTACCAAATGCCCACCTACTATTCACATTTCACTCCACAAAGCAAATCTGAAAATGACCTTGACGGAAACTTTAAAAATTTAATCATTTATTTGTTTGTACTTTTCTTATGCTACTTCTCAACTAGATATCTTTTTGGAAAGTCAAAAAAATTTCATGGATTTTCATTGAATTTTATATGACTATTGTTAGATATTACTATAAGAATCATGTTTCCTGCATTAATATTCAGGGATTTCTAGAAGAAGACACACACATACACACACATTTTACGTAAGCATCTATTATCCCCTATGGTTAGCACATTGTCTACTTCTGCTGCTAATTTCCCATTTACCAGTTACTGCTGGGTTAAGTGCTTTCATCTTCATTACAACCTAAGTAATTGTGGAGAAGCCGAAGGAAAAAAAAATGTCCTGCCTACTTCAAATCTAGATGATTTCAGATTGTTCTATTTTTCTTCATTATGTTGTGTTTTCAATGTGGGAGAAAACCCATGTTCCAAAATTCCTATATGTAACTCCTATTATGGTCTAATTAAGTAAAATTGTCTTACTTCTAAAATGAACAAAGTTGATTTTATTTAATGTTCCCCTTCTGAGTGGGTATCTGCTTAGAGAGAACACTGATTCTCCAAGGCTGTTTGAAGTATCCTGCTTTAATGACAGCTATTGTTGAACAAGACCCGGTGGGGAGTAAGAAGTAGGATTCTTTGCTTGGAGAATGTGGTTTTCATCACTCCAGGTATGGTACATGAAAAGTAAGCAGCATAGGGGTCCCTGAGGAGTTCTGAATCTGCTGTGCCTGCTAGACAAAGAACAGCAGTTTCTTCAGTACTTTCTAGTGGCTGAAACAATAGAAGCTGGTTCTAAAGGGGAATGCCCCAGGAAAGCTACGAGAGTTCTTTCTTTGAAAGGCCCAAATCACTGAGGATGTGGCTCTGTTAGGGAGTGGGAAAGTCTTCATTAGCCAGACTGAAAATCCACAACTCTCCAGTTCTTTCACACCATATCACTAAAGACCACGTGATTTTATAATACATACAAAGCGTTTGTGCTTAAATTAAAATGCCACATTCTAACTATTTTGGTTGTCTATTGCTATATAACAAACCACCCAAACGTTAATAGCTCCAAATAAGAACTGTTTTCTTTGCTCATGATTCCACAGCCCAGGCTGGTTCTGCTGGGCAGTCCTTCTGATGCAGTAGCCAGCAGTCACTCAGGTGACAATCTGCAGTTAGTTGGTCAGCTGGTGGCTGAGCTCAGCTGAGATGCTAGGACAGCATCTTCCCTCTCTTCACGTAAGCACTAGGACTTTCTTGCATCACTTGGTCTTTGTAGCAAGTAGAAGGACTTCGTAAGTGGAAGCCCAGACCCCAGAAGTGCAAATGTGACCCCAAAAGTGCAAATGTAGCAGCCACCAAACTTCCTTAAGGTTAGGCCTGGAACTGACACAGCATCACTCTGTGATATTCTTTTTATTAAAGCAGGGCACACATCCAGCCCCGATTCAGGGTCAGTTGATGACTCAAGGAGATATATAGCAGTTTGACATCATTTAAGAAGTCCAAAAATAAATATTGGATTATGCTTGTAAACTGGTCTGTTCCTCTGGGTGTGATTAAATTATGATTAGGTCTTTGATTGGGCCATGTCATTAGGGCGTTGAGCCCTGCCCCTTGGTGGGTGGGGACTCACAGATAAAAGACATGGCAAAGGACAGAGTTGGAGTCTTGATGCTGAGTTTTGAGCTGGAGCCTGGGAAGTGAACACACAGGAGAACACAGAGGAATAGGGACAGCTCCTTAGACACAGCAGAATCCCAGGGAGAGAGATAGAGCCATTTGCCTAATAGTCTACAACTGGCTTTGTGTAGTGAGCACAGCAGCTGAGCCTGGAGAGAAATGGACCCCTGGAAAGAGAGGAACCCAAGAAGCCTGAACTCTTGGCAGATGTCGGCAGCCATCTTGCTCCAATATGTGGCAAAAGACTTCAGTGAGGGATTAACTTAAGCTTTATGGCCTGGTAACGGTAAGCTTCTACCCCAAATATATACCCTTTATAAAAGCCAACCGAATTCTGGTATTTTGCATCAGCACCCCTTTTGGCTGACTAAGACAGGGTGAATGAATACCAGGAAGTATGGTTCCTTGCATGCCATTTAACAGACTTCCATAGAAGTAAAATCCCATTAGGTATAAACCCAAAGCTAAAGCTTCATTAAAATATAGTAAGAGTTAATGATAGTTATTGAATAATTAGTCCTAGACCAGGTCCCCAAAATAATTCTTTTTTTGTAGGGGATTCCTACCAATGAAAATCCCAGTGGCCCATGTAAATGTAATGATAATAAGATTTAAAAAATAAGAATTGGCATTAAAATCACACAAACCCACAAAAAGTACATGCTCTTGCATTTTAAAAATTATTTTTTATTTTAAGTAGTTGCAGCAGATTACTGAACTGATTTTTGAGAACCAATATCATTTGCATATACATGGAATTAAAAGCAAATAAACAATTTTTCTAAAAGCCAACTGTGCTGACTGCCACCAGGGACTAGAAACAATTATAAGTTGCAAATCTCCTGTCTTGGCTGACTAGCACAAACTGAGCTAGCTAGTAACATTAGCATATTCTTGCTAAGGTACCACACCACATTTAAACTGACAAAACTACAATAATAATAACTTGAGTAATCTGATAATAAAATGAGCAAATTTTCCAATTACTCACTGTACCTGAATTATTTTTCCTACGTTTGAGGAGTTTGTCATGCTTCATGAAAATGGCCTAGGTCGTCATAATTTTTCTCACCCCAGAAAAATTAATTTTCAAATTTCTCCAAAGTGTTTGAAAACGTTGACCCCCCAGGAAACTATCTCACCTGACTATTTCATATGCCCTACAGCTCATAAGCAAGTGGAATACTTTACCTCATTTTGAGACTTAAAACTAATTCAGGGGCTTTTCCTCCTAGAACTGGAAAAATAGTATAGGAAAACATAATATTTTATACTAATAAATTATGTCCTTTCTGCCTTAATCTTTCTTTCATCTGCTCTTCCCAGAGTCAGTGACTCTTTATTTTTAAATGGCCACTATGATTTTGGAGGTTGTTTGTTACTATTGTTATTCTGTTATTCTGACTGATACAACTGCTTGATTTTTTACTTGATTTTTACATAAAAGTTTATATTATAAACCTTTAAAATTATTTTTATTGTCTGATTCTCCCACCAGAATGCAATCTCAATGTGGCAAAGAATTTGTCTGTCTTATTCCTTATTTTATCCCTGTATGATAGTTAAGTTCAAATGTCAAGTTGGCTAGGTTATGGAGCCCAGTTGTTTGGTCAAGCAAGCACTGGCCTGATTGTTACTGTGAGCATCTTTTATGGATTTAAATGATCAGTCAGCTGATTGCGTCTATGGCTGATTACATCTACAATCAACAAAGGAGATTGCTTTCAACCATGAGAGAAGCCTCATCCAAACAGTTGAAGACCTTAAAAGGAGCAATGGTGATATCAGCAGTCAGAAAGAATGTCAATCTC
Source organism: Chaetophractus vellerosus (assembly GCA_004027955.1). Taxonomy (NCBI): domain Eukaryota; kingdom Metazoa; phylum Chordata; class Mammalia; order Cingulata; family Chlamyphoridae; genus Chaetophractus; species Chaetophractus vellerosus. The sequence continues at coordinate 20,202 of PVKH010004421.1, forward strand.
TACTTCAGACAGTCAGCTTCTCCTGGGGAATTCATTGAAACCTTCATCAGAGTTCTCAACTTGTAGCCTGCCCTATAGAATCCGGATTTACCCATCCCCGCAGTCATGTGAGCCAATTCCTATGGTAAATCTCATAATGTTCTATAGGATTTGATTCTCTGGGGTACCCTGACTAGTACACTCAGTGATTAGAAGAGAGGGTGCAACAATAGGTGCTCAACTCACATTTGTTGGATGAATGAATTTATAGATGAAAGAATAAGGAGACATAGTACTGGATTCCATTCTGCTTTTTACTATCTATGGTAGGTTGAATTATGTATCCCATAAATACCTGTTTTTAGTCTTACTCCATTACCGTGAGTGTAAACCCTTTGTAAATAGGACCCTTTGAAGATATTAGATTAAAGTGTGGCCAACTAAATCAAGATGGGTCTTAATGCTATTACTGGAGGACTTACAGAAAAAGCCACAGGGAAAAAAGCCACACGGAAACAAGAAGCTGGAAATCAACTGAACCCAGAAGAAAAAGGAGAGGATGTTGCCATATTCATTGCCACTTGACAGAAAAGGTAAGGACCCGAGGTTCACCAGCAGCGAGCACCAGAATGTTACAGGCCTTGACAAGAAAGCATTGCCTTGCTGACACCTCAATTTGAGAATTCTCCTAGCCGCTAAACCATAAGCCAACATCACTAGCTAAAAGGGAAATGCTAGACCAAACCACAATGAGATACAATTTCACATCCACTGTAATGCCTACTATTTAAAAAAATGGAAAATTACAAGTGTTGGAGAAGATGAGGAGAAATACGGACACTCATTTATTGTTGGTAGAATGTAAAATTGTGCAGCTGCTGTAAAAGATAGGTTGGCAGTTCCTCCGAAAGTTGAGTATAGAATTACCATATGATCTGGCAATCCTACTTCTAGGTGTATACCCAAAAGATTTGAAAGCAGGGACTCGAATGGATATTTTCACATCAATGCTTATAGTGGCATTATTCTTCAATTGCCAAAGGATGGAAGCAGCCCAAGTGTCCATCAACAGATGAGTAACTAAATGAATTGTGGTATATCCATACAATGGAATATTATTCAGTCATAAAAAGGAAAGACTTGTTCTTTCTTCCTTTTTCCTCCTCAACTCCCTTACCCACCTGAGGCATGGAGATCTCAGTGAGAAAATCCCAGGGCCAAAGCAAGAGGTTTGTGGGTAGATAAGAGAAACACCTCATTGGCCCCGAGAAGGCCACTGGGATTCAAGTAATGAGAAGATGCAGGCAGAGAGGCTAGACCCAGTCTCCCCACCTCACAGACCCCCACTACACAAGGACCGGAGAAACTAGTGGTTTTTATTAAATCCACAGAAGTGAAAACCATATCATGAGGGGCTGGGGAACAGGCAAACAGGCAAACAGGCGAACAGGAGAGTGGGAGCCAGGCCACGAGGTTGGGGAGGTAGACAACAGAGATGAACTTTTAAGTCATCATATTGAGTGAAATAAGCCAAACACAAAAGGACAAACATCATATGACCTCAAAGATAGGGAAAAAATAGAATAAGCAAACTCATAGTCAGAACCTAGATCATAGGTTACCAGGGGATGGAAGGGGGCAGGGAATGAAGAGTTAATGCTTAATCTGTACAGTGTTTCTATTTGGGGTGACGGAAAAGTTTTGATAATGGAGGTGGTGATGGTAGCACAACATTATGAATGTAATTAAGAGCACTGAATTATATATGTGAAGATGTTTAAAAGGGGAACTTTTAGGATGTATATATGTTACTAGAGTAATTAAAAAACATAGGACTGTACAACACAAACAGTGAACTCTGTTGTAAATGATGGACTATAGTTAATAGCACACTTATACAAATATTCTTACATGAATTGTAACAAATGTGCCACACTACCACACTAATGCAAAGTGTAAGTAATAGAGTGTTATATGGGAACTCTGTATTTTATGCATGATTTTTCTGTAAAATTACATTCTCTAATTAAAAACAACAAATAAGCCAATAAATTCCCAATGTCTAAGTCACCCATCAAATGGTATCTGTTTCAGCAGCTAGAAAACTAAACACTATCTTTAGCATTGTATTCTTTTCTTTCTACTTAAACTTTTAGTTATATTGTTCTAACTACTGAATTTTAATTTTCTAAAAGTCACAAAGTGAGTTACATCTTGGGTGATGCGTGGACATAGAGGACAGTATTAGAATTGAATCCTGATTCTAATACGTATGAGTTATATGACTTTCAGGAAGGTATTGATCTCCTCTAAGCCAGGTCCCCCATTCAGTAAACTGGGACTCACAAAATTGTCAGTTTTTTAAGAATTGAATAAAATAATTTAAGGGAAGTATTTAATAAAGCTTTTTCTCTTTTGTCCTTTAGACTTCCTCTCAAAATGCCTATAATAATGAACAGCATATAAAAATAACTGAAAAATACTGTCTCTTTAGTGGTAATTATGAATAACAAAAAATATTATGTTTAATTTCCTTTGGATTATAGTTTAAATTATATTCATTATTATAATTTCACAGTTGTAATTCCCCACCACACAGTTTCTTCATTAGAAACAATATCCATAAAAATGAATTAATTGTAAATTAAACTCTAATTGAAAAGTCTGTTTTACATATACACATCACACTCACTCATTTCATTCTTCTGTATTTAGGATTTCAGGAATGGATTTCCAAGTAGTTTGAGGTATATATTTTCAGTTACTTCAAAAAGAGACAGATAGCAAAGGCAGATGGGTAGTTTCCTGAGCCATATTTTTCGTCTCCTTTTGTGATAATGGATCTTTTAGCCATAAAAGATAACAAAGTGTAAGGGAGCATTGATAGGTGACCTTAAAACATGAGAGCTGTACATCTTTCAGTGGGATCATTTTTCCTGATAGGGTTAATACAAATAGAGAGTAATTATTGGGACTTCAAGTCCTGAATCTTCAAAGAGCAAACTACTGCCAACGTAGATTCCCAAGGTAAATAAACAGAGAGAAGAGTCCAGGAAAATGCACAAAAGATTTGTTGTTTCATTTTTTACTATAAATTTTATTATCACCTCAAAACCCCTATGAGGACTCTAGACCATGGTGAAAACCTGGATCATGATGGCGTGTCAAGGGTTACTTTTGACCTGTTTTCTAATG
>PVKH010004422.1:0-14762 GCA_004027955.1 Chaetophractus vellerosus
CTCTCTATCTGCTTCTCTCCATCTGCTTTTCTACTTGAGACCACGCCCACCGAGGGGCAGGGCTCAACGTCTCACTGACGTGGCAGTTAACGCCCTACTCACAACTCAATCCTGCCCAGATGAACAGACCAGCTTACAAACATAATCTAATCTATATTTTTGGAATTCATAATTAAATCAAACTCAAACCATTACACCACATTATACATATGAGAAAATTACTAAAATAAATTCAACTTTTTAAAAAATGAACTAGCAGTTTTACCAGTAATATTGTCAAAGATTAAAACTAAGTCATTTTAGGCAATGTTGATAACAAGATGGCAAGGTGTGTTATCATAAAATTTTGATGCTAGTGTAAATTGGTGCAAACTTTTAGACAATTTAGCAACATCTGTGTGTGTATTTGTGTATGCATGTTTGTGTAGAAAAAATTTTCAAGACTATAACCCAAACCATTAGTAATTAGGAAATGGAATTCCAATGGTTTTAACAAATAAATTTTTTATTGTTAAAAAAGTTACCTTGACTACACATCATTTTTTTGTCCAAAATCATGAGACCATATTCAAAACAAGTCACTTACATAATATAAAAATAGTCAGTCATTAACCCCAATGAATTTTCTTCAGATTGAAGAAATGCCAAGACAATGGCTGGAGGAAGGAACAAAACAACAGTCACAAAATTCACCCTTTTGAGGTTATCAGATTCTAGTGAGCTCAAGATCGTCCTTTCTGAAGAGGGAATTACCTCTTGGCAGTGAACTGGAATCTGGGCCTCATCATCCTTATTAGGATGGACGCCTACCTAGACTCACCCATGTACTTCTTCTTCAGCAACTTGCTTGTCTTAGATTTCTGCTATGTAATCTCCACAACCCCCAAAATGCTCTCAAACTTTTTCCAGAAGCATAAATCCATCCCCTTTATGGGGTGCACCATGCAATACTTCTCTATCTTGGGCCTGACTGTGTGCTTTCTGGCAGCCATGGCTTATTTATGATCAGTATGCTGCCATTCTCAATCTCTGCTCTACACAGTCAACACGTCCCTCTTCCTCTGTGTGCAGACGGTGGTTCCAGTCTATCTAATGGTATCTTTGGTTCATTGATCCAACCGTGTACTTTGCTTCAGCTCAATTTTTATGGGCTAAATGTTATTGACTACTTTTTCTGTGACCTGCCCCAATTATTAGTCCTATCCTGCTCCGACACCTTTTTCCTAAAGTCATGAAGTTTGTGATAATGATTTTTGATGTGACATCTGTCCTAGTCATCCTGATATCTTTTGGTTATATTGTTGCCACCACCCTGAAGATCAGCAAAGTTGAAGGTAGACCCAATGCCTCCAACACCTGTGCTTCTCACCCGACAGTGGTGCCCTTGCTTTTTGGATCAGGACTCTTTGTCTGTATGTATCCCGGCTCTGATAATTCTCTGGGCTATGACAAGATGGCATCAGTCTTCTTTGTGGTGGTGATCCCCATATTGAATCCCTTAGGGCAGTCTGAGGAACAAGAAAATCAAAGATGCCCTTAAGTGGTATGAGAAGAGAGTGTTTTCCCTATATCACTGATAATTAAAGGTCTGGTAGGGTAGTAACCCTGGTGAACTGAAATTCCTACACCATGCAAAGGAAATACATTTAGTATTATTTAACCTCACTGATGTGCTGGCAGAATTGCAAGTGAATCAACCCATCTAAATCCAAGACAGGCTCAGTGTCATGCAAATCCTATGGCATCTTTGAGTTAACATAATCTGTATGAAGTGGAGAACTTCAGTTCTTCAATGCTTGTCCCTTCTCTTTCAGAACGTCAGAATGCCACCCAGAGAGAATGGAACTAAGCACAAAACCAGTGTTCTTTGTCATACACAACATCAAAGCAGTGTAATGACCACATGTCCTGGACCTCAAACCCTCTGGGTGCCTAGACAAGATTCCAGTTGATTGTGGTAGGAATGTGGAGAAAGACATACCTTTAGACTTTGACCTAACTACCAAAGACACCTATTATAGGAGTTTGGTCTAGAGTTTGTTTTCTAGATTTTTATTTTTAATACTAAACAGAAATTTGTAAGTGAGGGAAAAATGGGAATTCCTGATCTTGGAGAGCTAAGGTATAAAGGATAGAAGTGATTATTTGAACTCTGAAATACATTGGAAAGGTTTAGGTTCTATCAGTATGGCAGTTGGGATTACATAAATGTACTCTCTCACCCCTTTGCTAACATGTGTAGTGATTTAGTGAGAGAAACTTTTTTTTTAAACAATTTTTTAAATAAATTATCTTTTTAAAGATACTTAGATTACATAAATGTTACACAAAAATTATAGGGATGAGAGAAAATTTTGCTGCCCCATCCTCCATCCTCCCATCTCCTGTACCACATATGAGTTTTGAGTTATTATTGCAATAAAAGTGATTTATGCTGGCAAAAAAAATGTTGGATAAAAAATTTTTGGAACGTATTTTTAAAAGATTTCTGAGCAGGCAAGAGAAAGGGAAAAAAAGGGAAATTGCCAGAGTCCAAATATAAAGGAAAATCAGAAATCTAGACAGCTAAAGCCACTCTGAAAATTACTTTTGCATTGGGGGAATCTGTTCAACTCTGTAATATCTGTTATATGGTGTGGCAGTTTGAGATTATTTATGAATTCCAAAACGAGAGATTGTGTTTATAAACTGGTCTGTTCCTCTGGGTGTGATGCCCTTTGGTTGTGTAAGATTCAGTTGAGACATCTTTGATTAAATCATGTTAAGACTAGGGCTTTGATTCAACCACATCAGTGTGGGTGTGACTCAGGGTTGAGTCCCCGCCCCCTTGGTGGGATATATAAATGGACACTAACACAGAAACACAGAAGAAGGCACAGGAAGAAAGAGCTCAATAAACTCGAAAGAGGAGAGAACTTTGATTCTGCGGCCCCAGGAAGAGATGAATCATTTTCCTGATAGTTTGCAGCTGAAGAGAACAGAGCAGCTGAGCTGAGGAAGCCCAGAAAGAAACAAACCCTATGCCAACCTACAGCTGAGATCAGAAGAAGCTGGGCCCATGGAGCCTTAAGAAGAAGAAGGAAGGAGAGACCAGGCCTGCCATCTTACTTCAACACGTGGCAACTGACTTGGGTGAGAAAGTACTTCTTATGGTACCTTGAGTTGGGCTCTTTAGGGCCTTGTAACTATATGCTTTTACCCCAAATAAATACCCTTTATAAAAGCCAACAAACTGTAGACAGTCTGAACTGTGATCCATGCTTGATGGCAAAACCCCAAAATGTGTATATCTATCACAGGCATTGTGCCACACTGATGAAGGATATATATGTGGGAGGTTGTGGGAGGTGTGGGAGGGTGGCATATGGGTACTCCTAAAATTTCTGTGTAACATTTATGTAATCAATGTATACTAAAAATATATATATATAAATAAAAAATAAAAAGAGAAAAAAATGTACAACATTGTGATTATACTAAAAACCATTGATTATACACTTTGGATCAAATAGAAAGAAACACTAGCTATGTACAGTGGGGGGGCATAGAGAGATTGAGAGGTGAGGAATTTTCTTGTTTTTCTGATTTTTGTTTATTGAAATAATGAAAATGTTCTAATAATGATTGAATAATGATTGCAGTGATGAATGCACAGCTATGTGATTATACCAAATACCATTGGCTGTACACATTGGATGAATTGTATGCTATTAATATGTATCAATAAAATTGATTTGTTTATTTTTTAAAAAAACAACAGATTTCTGGTACTTTGCATCAGCACCCCTTTGGCTGACTAATACACATAATAATATCTGGTAATATTTTACTGCCAGATGGGACTTGGGGAAAGGGAGAGAAAACCTAAGAATCTGACAGGAAAACTACACATAAATATGAGAGACCAAGTGACTATACCTCAGTGTGAGAGGAAATCAAGCCAAAAAAACCTGAAAAAACCCTATCTCACTAAAAGGAATCTTAGCTGTCTCAGGCTTCATGCTGGAAGGAGGTAAAGTAAACTGAGAATTTTAACCATAAGTTCTAATGTAAGTTTGTGTCCTAAATTTGCATTAGAACACATTGCCTCTGTAGTCCAAGGAATCTATAGCTGAAAATTTATTTTAAAGTAGTCTTAGTTTGGTAGTGCCCTCAGGTACCAATTGAAAGCAATATATATACCCTCTTAAGATTCTTTAAAAAGGACCTTAAACCCAGGCTCAAACAATTCTTTCAAATAACTTTCTAAAAAAAAATCAGATTACTTCCAAAGTACACATGGAAACAAGACCTTATGGGAGAAAGCCAACAAGGCGTGGCAATATCAGACTCATCAAGTTTTCAGAAATGGCAATTTTCTGAATCAAAAATCTAAATTAGGTGGGACTAAGTTCAAAAAAAAAAAAGGGAGAATTGGAAATATGATTAAATAACAGGAGAATAAAGTTTACTGAGGATTTCTGATTTGGGCAGTATGGTGATTATATAGATACCTAAATGACCCTATTAACTGAAACAACTAACACGCTAGATTTGAAAAAATAAATCATCTTTTAAAAGGCTTTTCTATTTAATGAAAATGAGGAAAAGATAAGACCCCAAATGAAATGAAACCAGGAACCGAGGAAAATAAACAACTTACAAAAATGGCTTTTACTTTGAAAGACTCCTGCTGAATGCTGGATACCCTGGACTTTGGTTATGCAGACTGCGTGGGCCGTGAGGACTCAGAAGATAAAGTCAAGGACCTGTCCTGGAGAGTGATCTGGAAGATTTGCCTATAAAGCCCTCTGTGTATGTGAGCAAGAATTCCCATAGATTATGTTCAAGAAATATAAGTATTCATAGTAAAAAAAAAAAAATCAAGAACATTCAGAGTCAAGCTCCTGTAACTGAGAACCAGCAGAAAAAATAAATGAACAATCAAAAAACCTGACTTTCAAAGCCTTCAGATATTGTAATCATCAGAAAAGAACAGAGGACAGTTACAGTTAGCTATGATGAAACAGATTAAATCTCCCCCAGAAAAGGATAATCCCTCCCCAAAGGGAGAAATCTAAGTCAACATAGTGTTGGGTTTTTCTTGAGAAGACAATCTTCAATACTTTCATTAGGTGAAGTAAGCCCATTTACATTGATGGATGTAATGATTAGTTTGGACTCACTCCTAATATTTTATTTTACGTTATGTTTACTGTTGGTTATATTTCTTATGTTTCTTCTCTTTGTGGTCTGTTGCTTGCTCTTTTTTGTGCTTCTTTTGGTATTTAGAAAAGTTTTTATTTTTATTATTACTTCCTTAGTCTCCCTTTTCCTTACATAACTTCTACTGTATAGACTATTGGTTTTAAATTACATTCATTGAATTCCTCCTTTTTCCTAACTGGCAGTCAATGCCATCATCCTACCTGACACTGTCTCTTATTTTCTCTTATTTTTAAATTGCATTCAAAATATAATATCATTTGCATATTATTCTTCCATGCTCATTTAAAAGTTCCTTTAAAATGTATTCAATGCTCATCACTAGTTCTCCAAGTTTGCCTAATCATTTTTGTCGTTGTTGATGAAGCTTGTCCTTTTGTATTTTCTTCTTCAGGAAGATCTTATGAGTTTAACTTTCCATAAGTTCTTGCACATTTAAAACTATTTAGCTAGTCTTGACACTTGAAAGACTGCTTGACTGGATATAAAATTCTTGGCTGATGCCTTATTTCCTTAAGTTTCTTGGGTATTTTACTCCATTTTTTTTCATTGTATTGCTGTCAAGAAGTCTTCTGAGGGGGGCGGATGTGGCTCAAGTGGCTGGGCATCCCTCTGCCATATGGAGTGACCGGGTTGGCTCCCCGGGACATCCTGGTAAAATAAAAATAGAAAGCGTGCAGGCGGGCCACCTGCCCACACTCCGGCGTGGTGAGCCAGGCTCTGCCGAGCCATGCAGAATTTGAGCAGGTGTGTGATCACATGGGTATACATATGTTAAAAGTTGTACACTTAAAATGCACACTTTACTGTATATAATTTATACTTCAATTAAAATTTTTAAAAGAGGAGAAGAGAGGCTACTACTGCCATCACAGACTGGGAGAGGCTGACTGGTGACACTAAATGTTTAAACTCATCCTATTGGATCATGGTGGAAAATGGAAATTCAATAGCATTTAGCTAAGCCTCCTTATGCCCACAGGATTATATCTATGAAAATCTAACCATCTGGATCCCAAAATGGGCAATATCGTGGAAACCCATAGTTTCCTCCATCTAGCTTCAGCAATAAGACAATGAGAATTGGGAAATTGCAAGAAGAGTGGCCGACTTCCTCTACAATGTTTGATTCCTGCATAGACCTGCACAGGCTCAGACCTCAGGCTCTGGTAGAGTCATAACTGGCCGATACTGCCTGGATTCTAGCAATCTAATACCTGCTGTACTGTGGGGTGGTACAAATAGATCATTAACCAACAAGACATAGCTATGTTTTTTGGTACAGAAGGGAGCCAAATGAGGAAGGAAGGGGGAAGATAGGGGAGGCCCCTTTGTTCAGAAGTCAAGATAACGAAATTCACCATAGGTTTTCTTTAAACAGCCATTTCTCTTCATGCATATAATATGTGGCTTGACTTGTACAAAGCAAGTTATATATAGATTTTCAGTAAGATATAACATGGCTGTGAAGAACACCAAGTTAGCCAAAGAGTATGAAGAGGCATGTAAAATGGAACAAAGACGTGAGTGTGTATGTATTATAATATTTGTTAGGCTGAGACTCCAAAACGTAAAATCTTTTAGACTTTCATCAACCAGTAGAGGGAGACCTATCCCAAGTTTCCACAGTAACTGGAAATTAACATAGAGAAGGGATGGGGCTATTTACTGCTGGTAGTGATACTCGCTTTCATGTTTGTAACTCTTCACAGTTTCTAGCCACAAACAGCTGGTCTTTGTGCCAGCTAAATGTAGACCCCTCATTTTTTAGGTAAAGAAGCTGAAGCTCAGGCTCACTCTTTCAGGAGCTAGCAAACCAACAGCAGACAAGGGACCAGGCGGACATGTGCACCAGCTTCGCCCATGGGGACAGATGGTTACATTACTCCACAACGGTCCAGACAGGTTGCTCCTTTTCCCAAATAAGTACCACTCCAGCTGGGATTGTCGCCCTCAAAGAGCTTGGCATTTATGTCTAGGAAAGCCGCTGTGCCCAGAAGCTATGGATACTTCTCTTCACCCTAAGGTTTCACAATCTCTTTAGTCAGTCCTTTTTTTTTTTTTTTTTTTGGATTGTTCTGACTATGCGAAAATTCCTCCTTGAACTAAGAAACAAGTTCCTTCTAAGTAACTTCAACCTATTAATTTTCATCAGCAAAAGGGACGTTTAAAATAGTCTTCTTACTTCTCAAGAGTCAAAAAAGTTGACATTCTGCTTGAAGAGAGGTGAAGCCAAATGACCTCAATATTTTCTCTTACCCTGTTGCAGAGTAAGACCCTAGGCAGAGGACCCAGCTACACTATTCCCAGACTTCTGACTTACAGAACTGTGAGATAATTCACGTCTGTTGCTTTAAGCTGCTACATTTGTGGTAATTCATTATGCAGCAATAGAAAACTAATAACCATCTTTGCATGTTTTATTTTGCTTATCTGTAAAACTATCCTCTCCAAAGTTTGAAGCTGATATCCCAACTAAGCTATTATTTTTTGAAATACCCTTTGTGAAAAATTTGTCCTATTTAATTCAGGAAACAGTCACCGAGTATCTGTTTGATGCTAAGCGTTATGCTAGGTCCTAGAATAAAAATATAAATAAGTTGAACTCTAAAAGACATCAAAGAGAAATAATACAAGTAGACAGAAAACTTTGATCTGAGCAGAAAGTGATGGAAGCCAGGAGGAAAGAACACAGTACAGGCTATGAGAGCTCAGCAGAGGAAGAAATCACATCCAGTTGAAGAAGTCAAGAAAGCTATTTGGGGATGGTTGTGGGGAATAGGAGAAGGAATCAAGAAGAGGCATGGAAAAGGGTTTTGTGCAGCAGTAAATATCCTTGTGGAGTGGAAGGCTACATTCAAATGGCTCAGTCCACTAACAGTCAAAGCTTTGGAATGGTATTGGGAAAAGAATAAAATGGTATTGGGTGGTGGTAGGAATCATTTAGGACTAGGATGATGAGTTCAGCAATTTGAAAGGGTCTGAGGAACAAGTTATGAAAACCAAGAATAGACTCATTGAAAATTGCAGAGTAGAAAAACAGAAAGCTTTGGTGAAGGGGAATTTTTAGAGTCTGAGATTTTAGAAGCAGAGCAGTTTCCCATCATGGTGAGGTCAGAGATGGGGCTCTTGAATCATGTGACTGGGGCAGCATAGGGTTTGAAGTTCGTGGTGGTTTAGAGGTCAAGACAGTGTGCAGCCAGGGTATTTGGAGGGTCATCAACCTTGAAACCATCTGATTTATCTTTCTGGTTGCCACCATGTTAGCATAGTGCCCTTAATATAAAAGCTAAACAAATATTGATTTGAAATGCGAACAGAATGGAATAATCCCAGTTAGGTAAAGTCAATCCAGAAATGTTCCCTACATTAGTGAGCTTGAAATTTGATCTTGAAGAGAGGAAATGGATGGGCAAGAGATTATTCCATGCCATTCTTAGCCACATGTGGCTGCCCCTAAGTTGATTGCTCATACCCATTGGTGACAAACATGAGAAGAGTGAGATGTCTTGAGAGCTCAATCAAGGCAGTACACACTGGAAACCTGTTTTTGTTTTTGTTTTTGTTTTGTTTTTGTTTTGTTTTTGTTTTCCTTTCTCTCTCTCTCTCTGTCTCTGCCACATCTGGAGAGGTAGGGCATTCCTTTAAAGACTAAATAATGAATTAGTAAAATAAACAGATACTTAATCAATAACTAACCTATTCTCTCCTCTCTTACCTCCCCAAGCCATCAACATCCACATAGACTGAAGTCTCCCCTTTTTATCTGTTCTTTTATGGCCTTCCATAGACAAGGACTTTCGCATCATCTGGGATCCAGCTGGGAAGCCCTCCCCAGTGAATATTCACCAACCTAAATGGCTGCCTCCAACTATAGCTGCCTCTTTTCCTTGAAATTGAGAAGTGCCAACAAAATGCTACTTTCAAGATGCATACAGTTCAGGGTGGTTGTTCTTTTCCCTAGTCACATCAGCTCTGGCTCATTTTCAGATCTATTTTAAGGGAGAACTAAGTGTTGCAATGGCAAGAGTCAGTTGGGTGTATGATTCACAATGTCTTGTACTCCTGGTCTCAGGATTCTTTAGAAAAGCTTAGGGGTGGGCTTTCTCCATGGGAGTTACCACAGCAATGTGGCTTTCAAGCAGAGGCTCTACTTCTTCCATCATTCCAAGTAGGACTAAAGGACCAGAGTTTGTTCAAAGAATAAATGATAGGCATTGTGTGTGAAGGACCACAGCTGCCTGACAGATGTGGTTGGCCAATGATTTTCTAAGTTTTGCCATGTTAGTTTATAGAGCTATTCTAAGGCTGAGGATAGATTTCAAAGAACTTCTCCCATTTACCCTGGATCCAGCAAAATAAATACACTTTTATTATCTTAAATGAGCTAAACCAACTATTTACAAAGGCATACAAAGTCAGCCTTAAGCAAAAGTATAAAGTCCTATAAGTTTGTCCTCTGTGCCATCCCCTTCTGTTTTCTGCCCCTCTTGTCCTAATTCTAGGTTCCTTGTTCTTCCGTCATGGCTGGTTTCGGTATTCTCACTCAGTCTTGGTCTTTCCTAATCAGAGGCACAGGCTAAAATTCTGACTCTGCCACTGACTGGCTGTGATCTGGTGAGCAGGCAGGGCTGAGAACCACTGCTGCAGGATATCTCTCTGTAGTCTTGCCTTCAGTCTCCAGACCTGTTCTGGTTTCCCCAAGTTAGAATTCCTTCATTTGATGATGACAGTCATTACAGCTACTTTTCTGTTTCTTTCTCTTCTGTCACTGCTAAACTGGCATCTTTCTTACTTCATCACCTGGCCTTACAGAAACTCTGAAACCCACCCTAGATATCCCTTATCTGGGATTGAGGAGACCAACCCCATCATTCTATTGAAACTATGCAGTGAAGATCAGACCTTCCTTCCTCTGTGCCATATCCGGTGGTCTTTTATTCATATTTTTCCTCTTTGATTCCTATGCCATGTCCACCATGCACCTGGGTTGTGAGGGCTTTGAGGATCAGGCTAAAGAATTTGGATGCCATTAGGTAAAACATTAACAAACAACAACAAACTAATATTCTTTGGCAAGGAATGACATAATTGGATCTTTGCTTTAGGGATAATCTGCAAATTTTAGGAGGGAGGATTAAATTGGAGAGGGTCTGAAGGCAGAAAGACCAACTAGAAGATTGTGGTAGATCATGAATAATCAGTTAAGAACTGCCTAACAAAAAGGGGCTGGTAGAGGAGATTGATTCTGTGGATGATATTTTCATTCTGCAAGTATCAAAGTAAAAGAGAATCCTTTCTGAGACTTTGCTTTGGGTAGGAGGGAGGGAAGCAAGCGTTTTAAACGCCATAGTCTTCAAGCACCCTAGCTTTATACCTTCCACTGCAGTAAGGAGTAAGAAACAAGTTTTGTGTGTGTGTGTGTGTGTGTGTTTGTCTAGAAAAGGTTAATTACATATACACTACTGCATTGACCATGGTGATCCTCTCCCCAGTATCAGGCCTTAGAGAGACCCCAAGAAGGTAGGCATAGGGCCAAGAGCTGGGAATTTGAAGAGGAGTATAAGGATTTTAGCTTCACAGTAGGAGACTCTAGCCCTAGCAGAAGAGAGGTGGGTGGTATTGGGGGTGGAGAAAGGAAACTGCAGCAGATTTTTCTCATCTAGATGCAAGTTGAAGAGCTGCCAACATAAACAGGGTGTGACCACCATATTTCAGGAGGCCTTGGAAGAAGCCGCAGTGTCCTGTGGGTTTGCACAATGCCTACTTCCTTCTGTTCCTTGCAGGTCCCCTCCTCCAAACACACAAACCAGACTTCCCTTTTCAAGTTGGATATTTAGTAAATCAAAAATAAAATTTTTCAAGGGGAACCTGGTCCTGGCCAAAGAGGGTTTGCCTCAACAGCAAAAGGTTATTTTTCTTTTAAACTCTCTACAAATAGATCTTTTGGAAAATGGGGGCTATAAAGTGAAGATTTTTTTCCCATTGCCATCCATTTTTCATGTTTTCATGAGGGTGATGAAGTGTGGAGAACAGAGTATGGATTTTGGATTCTGGAAGACCTTAGTATATATCCCAGCTTTGCCACAAGTTCTCTGTGTGACCTGTGGCAAGCTACTATTCCAAAATTATATTCTCTCATCTGAAAATGCATTCAAGAATGTCTTCTTTTGGGGACTGCTGTGAGGATGTTATTGAAATAAATTATGTAAAATGCCCAAGCCACACAACCAGAAATGTTAGTACCTGTCTGAGCCCTTTCCCCTTTCTCTTGATTTCACAGAATTATAGACACAAGATTTTGTCTAAGGGGCCCTTAAGGTCAACTAATTTGGACTCCTGTTAAAATCTTAAACCCCTTCCACAGAGTCATTGTCAAGTGTACCATTTTCTGCTTAATATACTTCCAATGATGGGGAATTTACTCAGGACATCCATACATTCTATCTCTGGGCTGTCCTATTATTTTATTATTATTTTCCTGTAATATCTCTCTTCATCTCTCTCTTTCTCTCCCCCCCACCCCCAACCCCTTCTCCCCTTCTTCCTCCTCCTCCTCTCTTCCTTTCTCTCAAGCATTTATTCCTAGCTCCAATCTTTGGAGTCAGACAGGAGAGATGTTCTGTAAAATACAAAGGTGACTGTTAATGTCTGAAATACTTACATATTTTGGAGCCAAAATGCCTATCTTGGCTTTCACTGCCTCCAGGGATAGCTGATTGGAATAACGCCAGGGAGGATAAGGAATATAATAGAAGCAGGGCCAATAGAAATCAACTCCACCCAATGACTTGGTCTTAGCCATCACACCAAACCCAGAGTTTCAAGAGTTGTAGGTGAGTCTTCCCTTTGCCCTTCCTTAAGAATGGTTACTGATGAACCCTAAAATCACAGAATGGGAGAGTAAGAGACTTGAAGGTGGGGAAAGTGGAACAGGTTGGGCACTGGGACACTTTCTCCTCACTGCTCTAGCTTTAACCAAGGAGCTTGACTTTACCTATTTTATATTCTGGAATTCTTCCAAAGATTGTATTGTGTAAACAGATTTCTTGTATTTACAAATGAAAAGAAGGAAGGAAGAAAAGAAGGAAGGCAACTGATCTAAGTAAGCTATTCTCTTTATCATATAAACAGACGAGAAAATTAAGATTCAGAGAGGCAAATAATTTTTTCCACAGTCACACAGTAAAAAGGGAGGAAAAACTGGACTTAAATCTGTATTTTTTAACCATTTAGGCTAGAGTTTTTTCTACTTTTCTAGTCTCATGGGTGTGTTTGTGTGTGTGTGTCTGCACTTTAAGAAATTAGCATCATCTAGTTTCCTTGATTCCTCTCTAGCTACAATTGAGATTCCAGGTTTTAGAATAAGGTAAAGCAGAAGGAGCTACTACTGGAGAATGAGACCCAGATCCTAACCTTGCCTCTGCCACCAAACATGAGGAGACTCACTCTACCTTTTTGGCTTCAGTTTCATAGTCTGTAATGGAGAAAGGCTAGACAAGCTGGTTTCTAGCTCTGATATTTTATTATTTTATTACCTTAGGCATTTGATATTTCCCCAGCATTTTCTAGATAACCATGCAGTATTTTAAAATGGGCAGATCCAACAGATCTCATACGGGGGCATTTTAGAGACTTGGGAATTGTCCTGAATGGCATTGCAATGACAGATATAGGCCATTATATATCTTCCCACTACCTACAGAATTGTGTGGGACAGAGTGTAAACTACAATGTAAACTATAACCCATGCTCAGTGGCAATGCCCCAAAATGCATTTATCAATTGCAATGAATGTACCACACTAATGAAGGATGATTTTTATGTGGGAAAATGTAGGAGGTATGGAGAGCGGGGCATATGGGAATCCCTATATTTTTTATGTAATATTTATGTAACCTAAGTATCTTTAAAAAAAATTAAAAATATTATTTAGAAAATGGGCAGACCCCGTATTTATGCAACTGGGACAAGTTTACAATGTCTATGTAGTAAATATATAATATCTTTCATTTAGCCACTCAACAAATATTCACTGGGCACCCCTGAAGTGCCAGGCTCAGGAACAGATAAGAGAAAAGAACTGATTGATGTAGCCAACACAGTTTTTCCCCTGCCTGTCAGTCTTTCTAAGTTATCTTCATCATATCCCACAAAATCATCTGAACTTCAAATACCCATTGTATCTCAAACACATCATTCATTTGGACGTTGCCACATTAGAACCGCATTCCTGTTTCTCTGGTATAGAGCTTTGATCCTGTTAAAATATAAGTAGCTCTGTTGAAGAGAAGAAAACTCTAAAAATCATTTCCGGAATTCAGATTCCATATAATTAGCCTTGTCCAGTCAGTTGGAGCAGAGGAAGGATTGTATCTGTGGACATTTTTCCTATGATCTGGTCATATGGATCGTCCAGACTCACAAACAGACTCTTAAAACATTCAATAAAGGGAACATACTCTGGAGTCAAAGATTAGGGATTTAAATCTTGGCGCAGACACTTAAGAGCGCCATAATTTTGAGTTGGCATAACCTCAATGAGCTTCTTGCTTGTAATATGCATTTTGGGGAATTGTTTTAAATTGAACTTACTCAGCAAATATTTATTTAGTGTCTACTGTGTGTCAGGCATTGTACAAGGCTTTGCAACTATAATACCTTCCCAGAGCTTATGGCAAAAGAGACAGACAGAAAAAGTAAGTGAGTAAAAACAAATACAAAGTTTACTAAGTGTTATGAAATAAACCAACATGTTGTTGTAAAAAGTGACAATAACATAAGTAAAGAGGAGGACATACGGTTGACATAGCCATTATTATCACATACAAGTACCTGCATCTGGGCTTAAGGAACTGGTACCGTGGAGAGCAGATCCTGGGCCAAGGATGAAGAGATCTGGGTTCAAATCCTAACAGTACTGATCATCCATTAAGTAATAAAAATTATTCCTCTCTCTATCAAAAACGTGGCCTTAGGTGGACCTAAGACCACCTTATAAAGTAGTCCTATTATTTCCTCCATTTCACTGTTGAAGGAAATCAAAAGGGGAGATTTAGAAGTGAAGATTAATGAGTGCTGATGCAAGGAATAGAAACCAGCTCTGTCTGACATCAAAAGCCTGTTTTGAATGACCACAAATAAGATAATGGATGTAGCAATGCTTCAGAGACAAAAAGCAAAAGTAAGTCATGATGGTTACTCACATCATGCAAACTAAAATAAATAAATATGTATGTAAAAATTATTTTATAAGGAAATTTAACGTATGCTATATATTCTATTTCTATACCTTTATCCTCAGGCTATTCAAATCAATATAATCAAGTTATTCATGTAGTAATCATTTAAAATAATTGGCAATTAGCCTTTATCACAGTCTAAAAATGTAAGAGACTAGAAAGCATAGATTTTGGGGGCTGATATAGAATAGAATCATAATAGAATCTTTTAAAAATATACATTTGGCAATAACTGTAAATGTGAGAAATAATGAAGAGGGTTAATTGTCTGGCCATATATGGTTACTTTTCCTTGCATTGTCTTAATTCAAATCC
>PVKH010004423.1:0-23321 GCA_004027955.1 Chaetophractus vellerosus
CCTTAACCTTAATCGCATCTGCCAAGTCCCTTTTGTCAAGTAAGGTACCATATTCACAGGTTCTAGGGATTAGGGCATGGACATTTTGGGGGGAGTGGCATTATTCTGTCTTGCACAGGTGTGTTGGAGTTTTAGGTAAGCCAATGAGTAAACTCACTCTTTTCCTTCCAATTCAGGATCCCATAGAGAGAGAGAGCACAGAAGTCACACAGACTGATGCGCCTAGAAATGTTAGCTTTATTATTCAAAACTGATAAAGGAATCTAACTTTATACTTTGGAAAATGGTCTTTCTAATACTTTGCTCCTGAATTAGATAGGCTTTCCCACCCAGTCACTAACCAGTAGGTACAGAGCATGATCTTGTAAGCCTGCTTCGTAGAGGAGCAGAGAAGTGTGTTTGAGCTGTACATGCTCTATTCCTTCCCCAAAATCATCATCCTGTGAAGGTCTCTTCCTCTCTTGGGGAGGAGCATAAGAGGTGGGTGAGAGAGAACTGGAAGTTCTTTTCCATGGAAACATGACACAAGGAGACTAAGTGTCTCTTATCACAGTCTACAGACTGAATCCACACTTCAAGTACTCAATCTTTCAGAAGCAAGTAGCCATCCACAATTCAATTGTACCCTTCAATCCAGTAGCATTCATAGCCTCGCTGTCTCTTAACATACCAATTCCCTGCATGGTTCTCAGCTTTCCCACTTCCATCTCCTCTACTTAGCTGATCTTTCCAGTCTTTGTGGATCAATTCTCACTTTTCCTCTAAGAATGACTTCATGTGTTTCCTCTGAGGAAAGCTCTGTGATGTCTCCACACAGTTGATGGCTTTCTCGTGCTGTGTGTTCATCGCCTCACACACTGTTTGGATTTGGTGCACTGTGGGAACTCATGAAATGCTTTTGAATTCATGAACGAATATCTTTGTTCATATTTTTGCCTTCCTCTTGAAGGGAGGGATAATAACTTATTCATCATTTTAGCCCCAGCACCATCTCCATGCCTGGTACATAGAATGTTTCCTGTGGTGACTGGAAATTGTATATACCCCAGAAAGACATGTTCTTTAAGTTAATTCTTTCCCGTGGATGTGGACCCATTGTAAGTAGGACCTTTTGATGAGGCCACTTCAGTTAAAGTGTGACCCACCTCATTTGGGATGGGTCTTAATCCTCTTACTGGAATCCTTTATAAATAGAATGAATACAGTGAGAAAGAGAGAGAGAGAGAGAGAGAGAGAGAGAGAGAGAGAGAGAGAGAGAGAGAGAGAGAACCACGAAAGCAAGAAGCTGAACTCAATGACACCTGGAAGAGAAGGGAGAGACCAGCGGACACCACCATGTGTCTTGCCATGAGGCAAAGCAGCCAAGAATCACCAACAGCCAGTCTAGGGAAAAAAGTATCACCTTGATGATGCCTTGACTTGGATATTTTCTTGGCCTCCAGCTATAAGCTAATAAATTTCCATTGCTTAAGCTGACCCATTTCATGGTATGTGCTTTAAGGCAGTCTAGGAAACTAAAACATTCCCCATAAACTTTCCTGAAAGAATGATTAAATTAATAATTGAATTCATTCAATCAAAAGCTGAATATGTAAATGGGAATATCCACATTACTATACCTGGAATTTTTGGTCTACTAGTTTTAAAGGGAACGTTTGATATGTAAACCCCATGTCCTACAGGGTCCTAAGTACTCCAGTCTCAGGACAGCTCTCTGACCTGATTATGAAACATGCTTACCTGGCACTTTCTCCTGTTTTGTCTTTATTTTATAGAGGGCACAACTGCATACTTAATATTATACTATGCTATGTTACATTACATTGCATTATGTTATATTCTGTGTTGTTAAATATTTGTTTATTTCCTTTCTCTCCAACTATACTACCAGCCCCTTAAGAACAGGGCCTTTGTTTTATTCAATAGCTCAAACAGTGCCTGCCACTGTTAGATATTAAATGAATACTTTTTCAATGAATGAAAAAGTAGTGAATGAAGTAGTATGGAATGAGAGAACAAGTTGGACTTTGGAATCAGAGAAGATGGTTAAAAATCTGAGGAATTTAGTTGTCTAGCTATTTGATTTCAACAAATCATTTAATATCAAATAATATCTATCTTGCACAGCTGTTGGAATGTTGGAAATAACGTATGTAAAATATTTGGCACATAATAAGTATTCAAGGAATGGTGGCTATAATTATGTCACTTGCATTTATAGTTAAAGGCTTTATATTAAAGTTATTAACCTTTAGCATTCCTTAGTTCTGACTAAGTATATTTTTATACACCTTTTTTTTTTTTTAAGGAGGTACTGGGGATTGAACCTGGGACCTTGTCCATGGGAAGCAGGCACTCAACCACTGAGCTACACCTGCTCCCATGTATACCGCTTAACAGGGAGTGAGTGAAATTCTAGGGTGCACACACCATTGTTATCAGCAGAGTCAAGTATCTTAATGGAGTATCATTATGTCCATCAAGCTTATTTAAAACACTCCGAAAGGATTTTAAACATTCTTAAGCAAGAAGTATTTCAAAGTCATTCAAAAAGCTTTCCAAGGTTAGTGCTTTTCATTCAACTGCAGAATATTCTGCCAGGACAGTAGTTATAAGATGCCAATGGCCTTTGCAAGGCCAAACGGTGTTTGTGTGCATATATCATATCCTAAATCATTGAAACAAACAAACAAACAAAAAACCCCAAAGCACAAACATTCCATTTCCAAATACTGTTTTGTTGTACCTGTATCTGCACTAGATTTTAGAATAAATTCAGCAGAGTTTCAAGTAGATGAAGGCATCTCTAAGACAGATACATTTATGAAGGGGTCTGAGTAAAGTGAGAGAAAAAAAGAATTTCGGGATGCTAGGGTTATATGGAGTTGTGTGGAGCAGGTGGAGCTCAGCGGTTGAGCACCTGCTTCACATGTACGAGGTCCTGAGTTCAATCCACTGCACCTCCTAAACAAACAAACAAAAGCAGTGGTGATGGAGGCAAGTGGATGGGTAGAGGATATAGTGATGACAGCATCTGATGATGGGTTGGATATTGGGGGCTCAAGGAAAGAAAAAAACTGTAAGGTTTAAGTAAATGGATAGATAATAGTACCATTGAATCAGATATAGAAATCTAGGAGAGGAAATGAATTTTAGAAAGATGGCTAAATCAAGAATTAGTTTTGTTTATAAATGATGCTTTAAAAATGTTAAATATCCAAAAGGAATGCAACTAACCTTAAGTAGAAAACCAATTGCATCTTCCTCATCTGTGATGACTCCATTTTCCAAAGGAAGTCAAACTTTGGCTGATCCACTGGTCCTCTGCCCCCACAGGGTGAGAAAGCAGGCCCCCCTTTTTAGAGGGCTCTGCTGAGAAAGAGCCTACCTGAAAATGTCTTAGCTCCAGGCTGTGTGAAAGTGTAGGGCAAAGCCACAGCATAAGCTTGGGGTATCCTTAAGAGTCAATTTCATGCAAAGTTTCAGGGAAAAAACATATTTTCATAGAAACACAGATACAGACATGTTAAGCAATAGAGTGAAATATTTGTATGGATTTTAAAGATGGCATAAACCCAGACTAGATTACAAAACAAAGATCCTGTGTAAGTAATGCTGTAGGGAGACAAATTTTACATAAATCAAAGATATGGTTTTTACATTTTGACCTATACTGAATTGTTGATCCTTACTTTTTTTTTTTTTTTTAGGAGATACCGGAGCTCAAACCCAGGACCTTGTACGTGGGAAGCAGGTGCTCAACCACTGGAGCTACATCCACTCCTGATCATCACTTCTAATTGTGCTATTCAGAAAGAGAAGAACTAGATGAAGCATGAAAAAATTTTGTAAACTAAGAATTTGTATAGCCAACTAAATTGATATTGATGCTTCATTAGGATTCAGGTACAAACCTGATTTCTTTTCAGTTAGATTTTTTTATGTGCATAATTACATGGTTAATTACTTCATTTCCCTTTACTTTTCGTATCTCTGTAATCATAAATCAGAGATCATTTGTATTCTGTTCCTAAAGTTTTGGTAAATAATCTACTAATTAATCAACCAACTAGTTAATTTCATAGGAGGTAAAGTAATACAGGCTTTTTTCCTTTTGTCATCATAGACAATTGAAGTTGATCATGGTTTTTTCAATCCAATTGCTTGAGCCACATCCACTTCCCTGATCATATTTTTAACTGTTTAGTTTTTTTAAAACTTGATCATCTGCAGCCTAGAAACTAAAAATATACTTGGGGTGGGGTGGGGTAGTGGTGCTCTGAGTTATAATCCAGTAAATTCTGTGGACAAATGTCACTGCCTCTTCTTAGGTCTGAGTTTATTGTACCAGGCTTCCTGGCACTCAGTTTAGGTAATCTATTATTCAGATATAATGGCATTCCCAAATTTCTATTTAAATGGGAAAGAAAATGACGATTTACTTGCCCTCCTAAAAAGAAAAGCCTGAAGGACAGACTTTGGTCAAAGTAGTAATGTTTAAGTTATTAAAATAAAAGCAAGTTGGGGGAGAACAGTATAATTTGGTCCTAAGAGGACTAATATATTACTAAAATGACTCCACAGTAACTTTATTAGACAGTTCAATGATAATTTTTCTATTGTAAGTGCTCTGCCTTTTTATTCACAATGCTGTTAAGAAAAGAATAATTATAGACTCTCACATTTTAACAAAAGATTTTATGATGATGACATAGTTTACCCAAAATAGCAGTTGAGAGGTCTGTTTTAATTCCATTGTCACTTTCAAAGCAGATGCCATGTCACATGTCGAACACCAAAACCACAGAAAAATATTTTTAGCTTGATAAAAATATATGACATTTAAGGAAGAGATGGCGGTGCCTCGATTCATTTGCTAATTGAGCACTTCATTTTCAATACACAATTGGTTGAAGGTTAAAGAATGTAAAACAGATGCAATCATTGCCCTCCATGGGATTTATATTTTTAGGCAATTAAGATAAACTTTTTAATGGTTACAATATGTAGTAGTTAAAAAGGGAAAGGCAGGTAGATCAAATATACTTGGTCTCAGCAGGGAGGGACTCCAATACTGGTTTTATTTTGATGAAGGAAATAAAAATAATGCATAAATGAATAAAATGGATTTGCTTGATAGTGTCTAGAAACAAGAAAAAACGTAGGATGCAGAAGAAACATATATTTAGAAGAGGTTAGACTGAGGAGGTTTGGAGAGGATGAAGTTCTTTTAATATTTTTTAGCAATATTTTTAAGGATAAAAATAGTCTCCTGCATTCTAAAATGGAGACTTAAATTTAACTTTGGAACATATATTCCTATTGTTTTGTAAGTAGATATTTTAGATTTCATATATAGATAGAGACAGAGGGAAGGCGGGAGAGAGAGAGAAAGAGAGGGAGAGAGGGACAGAGGGAGAGGGAGAGAGAGAAAGAAAGGAAGAGAGAAAGAGAAAGGGAAAGAGAGGGAGGGAAAGAGGGAGGAGAGAAAGAAAAAGAGAAAGAGAAAGTGAGAGAGAACAAGGAACTTCTCAAATTCTTAGGGAAGAGCTAGATGCAAGTAACTAAATCAAATGAAAATATTTCAGACAGAATGGCTCTGGGGGTTCAGTTTAGCATTGTAAATTCAATGTGTTGTTTAGTAAGACTCTGCAAATCTTTTCCTAAGTGAGTCTAGACTGCTTTTGCCTGTGTATTGTGCCTTGCTCTTAGGAGGGATGTATGTGTTCTCTTACCTAAGCAGCTGCCTACAGATAATGGGCAAAGAGACCCTGAAATCTGAAAGAAAACCATAATGCCTTGATGTTCCCTTCATCATACAGCCACATGCTAAGGAGGAAGACTGAGATTTATGAGGCCACCCTGGACAGAGCTAGGAATGGCCCACATGGAGAGATATTTGAGACAAATGAGCATACTGATACTAAACTATTGTGATCTGATGCCTCCTGAGAACATTAACAACCCTAGGCACAGGGCAGGGTTTGTCTCTGTAGCAAGCAGAATAAAGGCTCTCCAAACACAAGCACATCCTTGTCCCCGGAACGTGCGAATTTGTTGAGATTGCAGATGAAATTAAGGTTGCTAGTCAGCTGACCCCCAAAATAAAAAGATTATCCTGGATTATCTGGGAGGGCCTAATATGATCACAAAGATTCTTTAAATCTGGAAGAGGGAGGCAGAAGAGTCAGAGAAAGAGATGTGACAACGGAAGCAGTGCCAGAGTGATGCAATGTGGGAAGGACTCAACAGGCCATTGCTTGCTTTGAAGATGGAAAGCGACTTGAGCCAAGTAATGTGGGCAAAGAAGCAGATGCTCTGCTAGAGCTTCCAGAGGGAATACAGACCTGCTGACATCTTGATTAAAAGCAAGTCCTTTTTTGGGATTTATGACCCCCAAAACTGTAAGATAATAAATTTGTGTCGCTTTCAGTCCCTAAGTCTGTGGTAAATTGTTACAACAGCAATAGGACATGAGCACAGTCTCAATGCAGTGGATGTACCCAAGATGAATCATCCTGGAAAAGAGCCATTCATAGGGCAGGAAGAGAGGATGTAGGGAACAAGACTAAGGTGGCAGATATCTCCTCCTCTCCATGTAGGTCAGAGCTCTTGTCCTGCACTCCATGGCATGGAGACAAGCACAGCACTCTCTGTGGTAAAGAATAAACCAGCCCTTGTCTCATAGTGTCGGGTCCAGAGGGAGGATGGGAAATGGCCTGACAAGAGACCCCGAGACATGGTCACAGGCTTGTGAAGTTCCCTTTTCTTTCTTGGAACCTTTAGGAGAGGGTCATTAATCATGTCAGATTAGTCTTTGCTATTTGGTGAGAAATTAAGCATGCTTGGTAAAGAGAACGCAGTATTATTTCTCCCTGCCCCCAGGAAGAGAGTGGTGATGGCTGTGGCAGTCAACAGCAGAAAGGAACGTCTAGCAAAGCACTGATGTGGCAAGAGGAATGCACAGCAAAAGCAGCAGTGTAGAAGTATG
Organism: Chaetophractus vellerosus; assembly: GCA_004027955.1. Classification (NCBI taxonomy): domain Eukaryota; kingdom Metazoa; phylum Chordata; class Mammalia; order Cingulata; family Chlamyphoridae; genus Chaetophractus; species Chaetophractus vellerosus. Next base: position 6,992 of record PVKH010004423.1, read on the forward strand.
ACGGGGAGGATGGACAGAAGGACATGCTGGCATTCCTGAGCATTTTTTCAATGTTCTTGCAAAGAGAGCTGAGGTGAATACATGAAAGGCCTCATCTGGGGATCAGCTTTAAGTTATCATAATTTGGGTATTAATAGTAAATTCAAGCTTTCTGACTCATAGTAATGAATAAAAATATGAAAGAAAAATATTAAGTCGGTTTACTAGAGCTCTAAAATAGGATGGACAAAATGGACCAGAGACAGAACAACCAGGGATACAGAAACACACGAAGAAATGCCACCACAAAACCAACTATGTGAAAATAAATTATGACCTTTCAGGCCTACCCAGGACCTTAGTTGACAGTAGCTACCCTTTAAACACTCATAAACAGATCCAGACATAGATGCATATATGTCATTTGAAATATGGCAGACATGGCATTAAAAATCATTGGGAACCTTTAAATACATGATACTGAGACCAGATTTTCATATATGGAAAAACAAATTAAAACACTGCTTCACCAAAATAAAAAATCAATTCCAAGTGATTTTTTTTTCTTTTTTCTTTTCTTTCATGTGTTGACTAATTAAAGAATACACAAAACATCTGTACACAAATGACCATAAAATGGACAATGTTTTCAATAGGTGTAATTCATATAAATGAAAACTTGGATGCCTAAAATATGCACAATATGATTCTCTAAGTCTCGAGTAATCAGATCAGTGCAAATAAAAATAGTATAAAGATACTTTAAAATCTCCCAGCCTCAAATGTTGGCAAGAATATTTGGAAATGATAATTTTCAAAAGTTGCTGCTTGGAATGAAAGTTGCTATAATTTGGAAAATATTTGGCAATATTTAGCAAAGAATCCTCAAATTCCACTCACAGGAAAAGAATCTCTATCTCCCCCTAAATTCTCTGACAGCTGCAAAACAGACATGTATAAATAATTTTTTGTAATGACACTGCTTTAATGACAGAAAAAATTATAAATTACTTAAATAACTGTCAGTAGAAGAATGGTTTAAATAATCTGTGCTTTATTTATATAAAGCCAAATTACCAATGTGGGAATGAATGAATTAAAGTTATATCAGATTTTTAAAAAGAAATCAGGTCACAGTAGAATACGTATAGTATAAATATATTTATATAAAGTTTTAAAACTTGAAAAATTGCACATATAGATTTTAGTAATACATGTACATAGTAGAAAACAAAAACACACATTATAATTCTGAATGATGGTCTGAAGCAAATATTTTAAAATGTTAATATTTGTTAATGCTAGGTTGCTTTGTTTGCCAGAGCTGCTGTAACAAAGACTACAGACTGGTTAGGCTTAAACAAGAGGTATCTGTTGTCTCATTGTTCTGTTTCTGTCCAAAATCAAGGTGTTGGCAGTCAGGCTTCCTCCAAAGTCTGGTGGTGGTTTGTCAGCAATCCATGACTCAGTTTCTGCCCTGTCACATGGACATCTCTCTCCTTCTGTCTCCTCCTCCTTCTCTTACCATGTCCAAATTTCCTTTATTTATAAGTACTCCAGTCGTAGTGGATTAAGGTCCAGCCTGATTCAGTGTGGCTTCATCTTAATAGGATCTTCAAAGATCTTATTTACACATGGGTTCCACAGACCTGGGATTAGGACTTGAACATGTCTTTGTGGTGACATGATTCAGTCCATAACACTGTGTGGTCTACAAGTACTTGCTATATTTATTTCTATAATTCTTTCCTTATATTTCATAATTTTAAAATGCAATAGTAAAAGCAAAATAAAAGTGACCTTACTTTGGTTCATAGAGCAGTAGATTTTAGATACATAATATATGAAGATCTGAGATATCTCAAGAGTGATTGGAGAGAGCTATACTTCTTAACCTCTTAAACAGGAGAACATGAGGTTGGTTAATCATACTATAAGGAAAATGAAAAAAGCACACAAATGAAAGATCAGTCATGTGACAAATTTTCTATTCAAATGGACATGGATTTTGAAAAGTTCTTGAGCAAACTCAAATTTTCTAAAATCATAAGTTGAATGAATATAATCTCCTATCAATCAGCACTGAGAGAATTCAGCAAGTAAGACTGAATTCTACTATAGCTTCAAACATCAGGAGCTTTGAAGAAAAGCTCTTATTTCACTTTCCATGTTCCAATCCATAATAAGGAAAACATTTTAAAGCCTTTGCAATTTTTAATGCCAGAATATTAAGGGGACTAATTCAGAGAAAATAAGATTTAACTCTATATGGGTCAATATATTAAAATGTAATCATGAAATCTGTGTTAGTTTTTTATTTTATGCTTTCTCAAAAAGAACTATTTTAGAAGTTCACATTTTCTTCATGCTTCAACTTTTGATTGCCCAATAGAAATAAAAATTTCTTCTAGAATTACCATATTAATAATAATGTGAAGTTTCCAGGTAAATAAATTGTACTATTTGAGCATACATTGATTTTAACAATTAACAAGGCATTTGTACAAATTAAAATTATTTTTTTAATTTTTAAAATTATTTTTTTAGAAGAAGCTTTAGATAACATAAATATTACATAAAAAAATAAGGGATACCCTTATGTGAAATTAAAATTATTTATCAATGAAATTTTAAATTCTATTTTTAGATTTTTTTGTTTGCTTTATAATAGTACTATTTTAATCTTATGTGAAACTTTAGACATAAAAGAAATCTTTAATTAAATTTTGTAAATAAAACATACAAATGTACTGAGATAACATTTGTGTTCCATGTGATCTTAGTCAACAAATTAAAGAAATATTGTTGAACTGAATCTATCAATTGACTAAAAGTTAATGAATCCCTGTTATCTATCATAATTCAAAAAATAAAATAAAATGTTTATAATATAACTAGGATTATCAGCTAGTTAGAGCTACATCTGCTAAGCCCAATTTGTAAAGCCTGGAGAATTTTTCAATTCATCTGCCAATCAACTAGATGCCTGATAAATTAAAAAATTTTGAATGTTTCCATACCTTCTCCTTATTTAGTTACTAACATCACAGACTCTTAGTTCTATTGGGCATGATTTAATAACAAATTGCAGCCATATATTATGGTAAGAACAATCATGGGAGTTAGGGGAGGAGGAAGGGCAAAGAGGACTGCTGAGCATGGCATGCCAAAGAACCGGAGGAAATAACCAAAGAGTGCAAGGAAGTTTCCATGGAAGGCCACAAAGGAAGGGCTTCTGTAGGTACTGGAGGGAGAAATATTTGTTGTGGAACGAACTTCATGCTCACAGTTTCCACCTCAAATATTGTGTAACAAAGCGGGATTATTCTTGAGTCAATATTAGAAAACCTTCCTGATTCATCCTTAGAACTGAAGATAACTGTTGGTGGCCAAGACCGACTCTATGAGAAATAATCGCCTCATCTGGCTTTACAATCTCCACCCTGTCCCTCCTAGTAAATCTGCCCTCTCTATTTAAAAGACATGTTGTCATTGGCAGAATTGTTGATGACCAAAAGAAATAAAAGAATACAACTCACAGAAAAGCCCAGACTGATCACTCATTCAGCCCCTCAGCAACACAGATTGAGAGGATTTGGAGATGGTCCAGAGGCAAGGAGAGAGAATGGAGAAGACAACTCAACTCTCCTACTCTGAAGAGCTCAAATATAGAGAAAAGTACAGAGTATAACAGGCACCTAGATTAATGTGATATCCATATTTTGCCATATTTAAGTCAGATTACCCTCTTTTTAAAAAGACAAAATATTATTGAGCTCAAGCCTGACTCCTAACCCTTCATCCTATGAATTTCCAGTACTCCAACTCTGGTTTCTACCCTAACTGCATGTGAGAGTTTTTATTTTTCTCTTTATATATTTTAGTTACATATTAGAATCAATAAATGAAATGTCAATGATCTGAAATAAGAAACATAGTTTTTGTTTGTTTGTTTAACTTGCCTAAAAGAAGAATGAGACCTAAGAAGACAGAAAGAAAACTAAGATGTAATACTGCAACACCAATGAATGGTTTCTGGATATGATTTAAAAATCTGTCCATCTTAGATGTCCGCTAAAATGTCTACACTTTAGATTTTATCTCTTTATGAACTCTTTTAGGGCCTCCAAATTAAGAAAGGAAGAGAGAGAGAAGAAATATTGATTTTTTTTTTTGAAGAAGGAGATGGACAGAAGAAACTTTTAAACTATCCAGGCTTTCAAAGGTCAAAATATTTAGATACAGGTTTGAAACTTAGTTAAGCTATTCTATTCATTAAAATAATTGCAAACTATGGTAACTGAAAGGTTCATTTTTAGATATTGATGTAAACCTTATGGCACCACAAGAAGCAATGTTAGTAAGTCAAAGTTGTTCAGAACGTTCTGAGTTTGTATGACAGTGTTCAGTCCAATTCAGGCCCAAGCCCCAGGGTCACTGGTCCACTTGAACCCTAAGGGAGTAAAGAACAGAGGGAAAGGACAGAAGCCTGCTTCTAGGTAAAATACCTTCGCTGCAAAGGGCCAGTGCCAGCAGGCATATGAAGTAGGTAGTTATTCAGGAAATCCTTCTCTATGACTACCTTAAGAGAGACCTCAGATGACTATCTCACCAAAATATGTTATGATGAATAAATAACTGAAGGAACTGATTGTGGGATTGAAGTTGGTTAGACATAGTACTTGGAAGTGATACGAAATTATTCATGTTGTTAGGTTACCATTACATTCACTTAGGATGCCACTTAACAGAGAATCAATGTCTTGAGTAAGGAGGATAAATATGAACAAAAACTATTAACTCAATTTAGTGAACAGAGAAATTTGTATTTCATGTCATTGCAAAGGTTGCTATACCAAGTGGTAGAATTTGGACATAGCTTATTTAGTGTTCTTCTTTGGGCCATGAAAAATGTTTATAGAGATTTTCTTGAACATTTTGGTTGTTATCTAGGCCATCTTTAAGTTTCTTAATCTCTGACCACTTAACCATCTCTACAAATTAGTTACAGACAACATACATATTTTTTCATGTCTGTTTTAGCAACAATGGTCATGAGTCCAGAAAATAGTCCATTACTATTAATTCTACTTCAAGATTGCAGCATAAAAATTCTGCCTGAGTTTCCAGCATGCTGGCCTGCCCTACAAACTTTCAGACTTGCCAGTCCCCACAATTGCATGAACCAATTCCTTAAAATAAATATTATTTATTAGAAGACTTCCCTAGATAGCTAGAAACAAAATATAACACTAAATTCTAGTTCAGCTTTCAGTCCTCAAACTATGAGGGATGGGATAAATGAAAAAAAAAAAATCCTAGACCTTATATTAACCCTGTTTTACTTCACTATTGGTAGGATATAGATCCATTCTTAGGTAACAGTTCTTACTTAATCACTGCCTACCTTCTTATTAATTTTCTGTTTTTAAACCAGAAGCAGATTTACTTGCAAAATAGTTTTCAACATATGGATAAACAATAAATAATATGATATTATTAATGATATGAAATAATAAATTACATGATCATTTTTAGCAGGTTGAAAAAGAAAGTAATAATGCAGTATGAATCTTATCATTTAAAAAATCATTTGTAAAAGAAGACATTCTAGGAAGGGTTAATATATTTGACATCTTCTTATTGAGCATTTATAGCATGCTCTGACATTCTCTTGTAGGTGCTGGAGATATCAACTGAGCAAGAGAGGCTTGACTCCAGGAAGCTTAAGCTCGGATAGAGAAGACACACATTTAGTCGTCACATTGCAATGGAATCACCTAACTGCATCCGTTACTTATTAAGGAGTCTAGAGCATAGGTTGGCAAACTGTATCTGTAAGGACCAGATAGTTAACAGTTAAGGCTTTACATGCCTCATAGAGGTATAACTCTGTTGTATAACATGAAGGCAGCCAGAGGTTATATGTAAACAAATGGCATGTTCCAATAAAACTTTATTTTATTGTGGCCAGATTCAAGAGATCATTGTGATGAAGTTAGGGAGGGAGGGATGGGTTAGAGCATAATGGGACTTAAGGCCAAGTTAAGGATGCTCACAGCTTTATATGAGTGCAACATAAGATACTGAAATGTTTTAGTAGCAGTGGTAATATTCCATTTCTTTTTAAAAATCACTCTGCATAAAGATTGTAGAAATGTATTTTGGGAAAATAGTAAAATTATTTACTATAATTATTTACAGAATTTTCATTATAATCAAAAATTACTTAGGTAATTAACGGGCCATTAAAAATTCCTGGAAATCAATATTTCCGGGCAGTATGTTAGGGACCCGACTCTGAAATACAAATCCACACTGTTTCATTTGTATAAAAAGTAATGTATGCACTAGGAGAAATTGAGTTGATCTATGGACATCGTGATCATTTTCCATAGGAAATGGCTAATGTGAAATACTGTTTATTGGTACAAGTGTAACAGAAAAATATTGCTATTTATAACCTAAGAAAGAGAATATATCATGTTAAATGGAAAGCCCCTTTGTCTTTTGAGTATTTTGACTCTTTAGATCATGCATATTTAGAAATAGGAATTGGGGAGAGCCGAACCACTCTGGGTAAGAGAAAATAAATTTAGCGTTCACAGGAAAATGGGTAGAGAGTGAGGATTAAGTGGGAGGTGAAAGAGCAGAAAGAGGAAACCAGCAAGGTGGAAAAGGCGCTGGAGCTTGGAATAAAGAGTGAGATGTTCAAACTAACTTTACCTGTCTCTCTGAGGGAAGAGAAACCCCAAATGACATCTGGGTCTACAAACAAGAGGTAGAATAAAAACTTGCTGCTGCTGTCTTTTTAGCCCTCTCTGCCTAGCAGGTTCTCAGGCTGATGGGAAGAAAAGGAGTATCCAGATCGTATGTATATACTCGAAGGTGCTTGAATTTGTGACTAAATCTCTCAGAGGCACTTGTGAGAAGGAGAAGCAGTAATATGGTAAATGATAAACCTGTTTCTTTTCACTGAGCTAAGAAGGCAAGGAAAAGGGAATTGGAATTCATTGTGGATTTCAATAAGGATGCCCAGTTTAAAATGTTTTCCACAATAACTAAATTCAGAAGATTCAGGAATAAGGAACTAGATGATCATTCATTTAGAATTCCTTGATGTTAGCATGCTGAAAAATCTTCTACAGAAACTAGTGTTGGATAAAGTAATTTAGAAACCTCAGTCCTATAGCTCTATTGATGTGGATGCCTTTTTCAATTTAAAGCTGCTTGCCTTTATTTTGACTCAGCAAGCAAAGGCAGGTTAGGAATGAGCATGGCATAGGTGGGCTCAATAACTCAGTTTACCATTACAAGCAAAAGTAGATGGTAAACATCAGTGGCTTCATTAACATGTTTCATAATGAAGTTTTACTTCAATCCATATCAACAAGTTTAAATTCAAATCACTCCTGTGCAATCAAATATTCCCAATATCGTGTATATATATATATATGCTTATAAATTGATTTTTTATCATTATTGATTGTGAACATTTTCAAAAAGAAATCTCAGAGAAATCACAAATAAATTTCCCATGTGAGCATAACTGGGAAAGGTCAAAGGTCATAATGGTGTAGACAGCTCAAAGTGAGGTCTTGAGGACAAAGAATATATCTCATTCATCTTTGTAATCCCAGAAGCTAGTAAAGCATCTGACACATTACAGGTGTTCAATTGAATGATTATGCCATTAAATTGAAAGTTGCTTTTCGAATTTATCTTACTATACAGAATGGATAGTAAAAAGGTTTTGTTCAAGGAATGACTACTTTAATTTTCTGTCTGTTAGATTTCCCTAGTTTACATGTAGCAAGAAATGTAGATACAACATTTTATGTATACTCCAAAGTGGAGGTTAATGGGGCCAGAAGAAATTTCTGTTTTCATAGCAATGAAGCAAAGCTTTGCACGTATTATTTGGCAGAGTCCACCCGGGTCTTTCCTACTCTTCATACTCTCCTTTCTAAGCCAAACTTCCTGAGAGTATATCTGTTTGTGTAGATGTATATACGCACGTGGACAAAAGATACACATGCATGAGCACATACACATGTACACACACAAAGTGCTCAGTGTTAGGTGAAGGGATGGACATCTTTGCTCTGTTTAAAGCAAACTTGTGAACTCACAACAACACTCTATGAAAGTATTATCATCCCTCTAGTAGGAAGCATCTGAGTTTCAGAACATTTCTCTGACTCTCAAGCCTGTGTTCCCAATTACCATGACCCTCTGTTTTAACTTCATCAATTAAGTCAAATTAGATGTAGAGAACTGAATGGAGGCTTATACACTGAAATCCTTGTTGAATTTTAATATTCACTATATGTTGATGATGAATGAGTCCCCCATTGGATATAACTTCAGCCCACTCGATCATTACAAAAGGGTAAGTGACTCACTCCAACCGTGAGTCCTAGAGACCCCTGGCCCTATGCTTTGCTCATTATCTGCTACCAGACTATCTCTGGTTTGAGATCCTCTCTTAGCTCTCCACTGGAATAGCTTACTTTTATATGATATTGTCTAACAAAGGTAGCAACAAGGCAGGTAAAAAGCAGAGCAAACAAATGATTTTACAGCATGACATAATAAGCAGGGGAAGGAGGAAGTGGTTCTCCTTGAGGGATTCAAACTCTAATTCACAGAGAATAGACACAGAGCAGAATCTTGAAGTGGAACGTTTTCCATAAGGATAAGGAAGGAAAAGAGCAATCCAGGTCACAGAAACAACAAGGCTAAAGGTCCTGAAAGACCAGTGCTTTGGATTGCCATTCCCCAAGTCAGGTAGAATTCACATGGCTGCCACATATATGCCCTAATGTAATGGTGCAGAAAAAAGAAGGGACCAAGGGGAATTGGGAGTCACAATTAATGAATCTTGGGTAGAACTGTGAATGGGGGATTCAGTTTTCTATTCCTCCTCATCTCCCCTTTCCTTTGCTATCCTTGTTCTAGTCTTTATGCACTGCCTGTTGCCTGTAGCCCCCTTGTGAGCTCCCTGGATTCCCAGGGCCTTTGTCACTTATGGGCCATCCAAGGATGCCCTGTTCCACATTCTGTCCCTCCCAAACAAGCATCTTTCCTGTTCTCACCCTCCCAAGGATCTGCTGACTGCTGAGTTACCTGATAAACTCTTTAGTTCATGCATTCATTTAAAGGATATTTATTTGGCACCTGTTATTTGCCAGACACTTTAGTAGGCATTGGATCACGCTCTTGTTTGATGTTCACTGAGGAGGAATAGAAAAATTTGCATGAGGATAGTTCACACTTTGTCGAAGCCATCTAACCTTAACAAAAGCAGCTCAGGATATAAATAACAGAGAGAATGCTCTGTATTTCTCAAATCACACAGCATATGTGACCACCTACTCTTGCTTACCAGGAGGACTGGCTGACTTTTTATATATGCTGTGCATAACTGTCACTTTACTCCACTAGCCCGAAGGCCTGTGAAAGCTACTTTGGCAAAACTGTCCCTATCAGTGCAGGAAAAACGAGATCACAACTATGTGTTTATTTAGCAATGCTGTGGCCTTAAGTTCTAGTTGTTCTTTAACTACATTGGTGTAATTTTTTGTGACATTGGAAAAGTCACTTTACTTCCTTTGCATCTCCATTTGAACCTGCTAAGTGAAAATAATATCATCGTTAATCCAATAGCACACAAAGTATTTTGGTATGCACATCAAAACGAAATGCTCAATTTTAGAGCAACTAGAAAGTGAGTATGTATCAAAGAGCAAGTGTTAGTGTTTCCCAAATAAATAACTGATGAATCCAAATTCTGATTTAAAAAAAAAATTACTAGGTGTGTTGTTGAGCATTTGAAAATAAGATATAGTTTTCATGTTTGGCTGCTGCCAAAACACGCATAATTTAGGTATTTTAGAAAAGAAGCTACTGTTTTGTTTTGTTTTGTTTTTAACAGATGTGGGAAATAAAGTAGATCAATAGCATTCAATTTTAACCAGTATCAAATTTGTTCATGCTAAAATGCAATGATAATCTGGCAAAAACAGTGGGCAGCATGTGTATGGCCCTGAGTTCAATACTTGAGTGGAGATGAGGCAAAATTGTTTCCTAGTAATCAAACCAACACCATGTGCTTGTAATACCTGTATAACTGCAATCACTAAGTGTTATCAAGGGTTTGAATTTGCAACGTCAGTAAATGAATAAAATGTTCCTTCTGTTAATTAGGAAACCATCCAAAGCCAGGGAGAATCAGGTTCCTAATTTATGAGTCAGCCATTGGAGGGAAAAAAAAAAGGCAGTTCTAACACAGTCATTCATCCAGCAGCATTTCCCCATGCTTTCTGGAAAGATAAATTACTCCAGAAATGACTACCAGTAAGTTCTATTATACCGTCAGACCTAGGAAAAAAAAAATCTATCACTGGGATTTCAAATATGAGATTGAAGAAATGATTAGGGTACATTGTCATTCCTAATTAATTAAAATGAGTTATATGGCATGCAGTGTTACTGAAAAATGCAAAGTGAAAAAATGTTCTGGTAGTAAAATGGGTTCACATTCAAGATAATGGAATAAAAGTTTAAGAATAAAGCTCCATTAGTGAGTATTCTGAGTGAGCGGTCTAGTTTTCACTGCTGGCAACGTCATTGGCTGGTGGAAAGAGATTTACCAGGAAATTGTTAACCACAAAAATTAAATTCTGTAGCAAAATTGTCAGATTGGACATCATGCTGTTGACTACAAGATGAAGGAGACACAATCGATTTTGTTTTGAATTCCCAAAAGCAAGAGCTTTGTGTTTAAAAACTCCTTGTTAAAATAACTTTTCATTCCATTTTCATTGTCTCTTTTGCTCCTGTTGCCTTCCCTTCACTCCCCCTCCTCCTCCTTCCAATTCTGACCCACTCCAGTCTCCTGGCATTGTTCTGACATTTGCCTGGCAGAACATAAAACAAGAAATATGTTCAATGTGAGTGGTTTCCTGCAATGTTATTCTATCAAACTGGCAATTTCCGAAAGGATTTGGAATGAGCATACAACTCCTCAGACACCAGGGAGGTCCGACAGTGACTGCCAAGGCGGTCCATGCTTCTAGCAGGTTCTAATATCTGAGCATATAAAAACATCCCTTTTTCTCAGGTTTATTTTTATGCTTAATTTCAAGCAGGCTTTAGAGACCTCTAAGTGGCTGGAGAGCCCTATATTTAGCACCTTAAAACTCAAAGGCATTTAGGATATTTTGGTATGCCTGGTGCTTGGAGATGCAATTTTGTTTCCAGCAGTCACATATGGTAACGAAATGTTAATCAAGAGATTTAATTTACAGCTTATGGATTGATGGCCTCACATAAGGACCAGATGCAAAATTCATTAAAATGGGCTTGGTGTATTCCCTGTATAGTCATTTCTTGCTCCCCTCCATGCCACAAATTGCGAATTTGACATTTCCAAGATGGTGGAAGCTTTGGAAATATTATGGTTTGATTGTGGTTTGGCTTGAATTCGAAGTATAGGGTCTGAATTTGATCAAATTAGACATCTAATGCCTCAGGCAGGAACAGAGCACACCAGTGTCAGTGGTGGTAGGATGTACTATAGCTCCAGCTTCAGTCAGAATACCACAAACCCTCCGGGTTCATGATTCTTCACTTCATGTCCACAGTCTAAAGGCTCTAAAACCATAATGGCTTAGTGTGGCTTATCATGTGTTATTTTAGCTCTTGGAGGGCTAAAATCATCTGATCCAGCAACATGGACTTTCTGCGGTCAATTCATTTGCATTCACCAATGTGCATAACAAGCAAAGGTAGCATGTGCAAGGGGTAATTGTGCATGTCTGGGAGGCTTCTCCATAGCCTGCTGCAGCTACTGCATCCATCCTCCATTTCATGTCAAATTTTGGCACTAGGTTAAAAGGTTTCCAATGTGTTTGTATGCGTGTGTGTGTTTATTTACTTTAAAGGAAGACAAATGAGTCTATGGATTCCTCCTTAAAAGGATATTTGAATAAACAAGCTCTTAAATTTTTATCTTTGATAATAATCCATCTTGTTTTATTCTCCTAACATAGACTGTCTCAAATCATGAAATTCAACAAGCACAAGGGACTTCTGAAACGACCTTTGGGCTTCGTGCAGTGTTACAACCTGTCTCTTTGGCAATACATCCTGGCGGCAGGCAGTGTCCTGAATAATGCTTTCTAAACAGTGGTAAACCCTCAGCTCTGGAAGGACTACTGTAAGTCTGTCTTCTCCCAAACTTCTGAAGCTTTAGCGGCTAGTAGAACAGAGAAAAAAGATGCTTACTTTCTAGGCCCTGTGCTTTACAACTTCAAGTCCACCATGCTTGGTTGAAAAGGTTTAAGTCTCTGAACCAACCATGGTGTTGTGAGATTAAAGCCTTGGAAGAGGACTTAGTTACCTGGTGTCTGCTTTTTGACACCCCCATGATTTAAAAACAGAAACAGTGACTGGATTCCTTAGCCTAAAATTGAAAAATTATAGCATGTCAAAATGTAGGAGGGGATTTCAGCTGAAGTTATTTAATCAATTTTTTCATATAGGAATAACACATTGCTTGCCTTTGTGGTAATTTTATAGCAATCATTTTATCATATACACATTAATCAAAAGATTACAGGGGAGTGGATGTGGCTCAAGAGGTTGAGTGCCTGCTCAGGTTCTTGGTGCCTCCTAAAAACAAAAACAACAACAGCAACAACAACAAACCAATGAAAAACCCAGCTCAGGGGAGCTGATGTAGCTCCTGGGTTCAATCTCTGGCCCCAGTACCTCAAAAAAATATTACACTGGGACTTTGGGACTTCCCCAGTGGCTTTGAAACAAACTAGGACTTATCTAACTGGGTGACATTAGAGGACTCAAACCCCGAAAAACAGGTGGGACGGGGCAGGGAAAGAGTTGATGATCTCTAGGATAGCTTCCAGTCTGTTATTCTATAAATGATTCCTATTCCCAGTCAGATGCCTTTGGGAAAATCAATGAAAGCAAACAAAAGATGATTAGGAGCTAAGCTCTCTCTTTGACACAGCATGAGTTTGTTTCAAACCTGGAAAAAGGAAATCTCAGAATCAGATAATGTGAAAACAAGGTATTATGTATCTGATTTTTCCTTAAGTAGATTTTCATGGATCAACTACTATGTAAGAAGTCATCTCTCTAGTAGAGGATTTTAGTTGTCAAGTATATCGTTGCTAACCTCTCAGCATGTCCTAAAACCTCTAGCCTTTTAAGTGCATCTCATTGCGGCTTTTAGTGCCTACCCACCTTCATTCAGCACTATCTGGTTTGCTTCCATTGCCATGAGAGCCTCCAAAATGGATAAGATTATTTCCTAATTGAAGATGAGAGACAAAAATCAGAACTCTTTTGCTACAACATACCATTTCATGCAGCAAGTTATATTCTGTGCTGTCTCTACCCTCCTGCATAGATTTTAAAAATGAGAGGTGAGGTAAAGGATGGAAGGATGGTCTTTGGCGGGGGGGTGTTTCAATACAGACAACTTACAAGCCTGACTCATAGCTACACTTTGGAGTTTAGATTTTAGATAACATTGTAATGGGAGATAAAGGCTCAAGGTTTGCAGTTTTACTAGCTCCCCAAATTGTGTGCTGCCCTGGTTATAATATCCCTGGTTTATGTTTTATGCAACTTAAATCCATCTCCAAACTTTTATTTTAAAAACTGTGCTTTTATTAAAACAATATTGGAATTGTCTTTCTTATCCTTTCATATGTTTATTTTTTCAGTCTCTGAATTTGTTTGGTTTTAGTAAAAATGGTTTTGTTTCAGTTTTCAGAATAAAATACAAGAAATATATACACAAATTCTACAATATAAAATGAATCACATTTCAAAAAAATCATTTTCAGCAAAGATTTAAAACTGAACATTTATAACAAAGAATTCTCAGAGGAAATATTTTTCAACTATTGGAAGCATTTCAGTTATGTGTGTATGTGTATGTGTATGTGTGTGTGTGTGTGTGTATGTTTTTGTATGTGTTGTTTTCAGAGGGAAAATTGGCTCAATTCTTCTAATGAAGAATTCAAAACAATGAAATTAGGAAACTGGAATTATAATTGTGACTTTCACAAACTTGCTCTTTTATTTAAAGAATTTTTTAAAATGTTTTCCTTTTTTTTAAGAGACTTGTTTTAAAATTGAGTGCATGTAGTTCAATGATTAAAGTGTAGCTTTTTCTATCAGATAAAATTTATCAAGATACCATAAAAAGCAAGCAAAAAATGAATAAGTGAGCAATATTTGCTGACTCCTAGACATTTCCTAATGTCCACGAGACATTGGCAAGTGATGTACATTTGTTGACCCTGACTATACAACTAAGTACACTATTAGATTATATTACTTAGCATTTTATAGTTCACAGGCATCAATTATGATTAATGTACTAGTGTTAAAGGAATTATGTCTAAATAGGGCTAAAAACCATTAATTGATGTGCAAGATGTTATTTCTCTGATAATTTCATTATGATAAGAGCTATTCTAGTTCAGGATTGCCATCTTACCTTCTGATTCATGCACAATATTTAGTGCTTGTGCAATCTTTGCCAATTAACCTTTGCCTTGGATCAAATTTCAGTCATAAGACTTCACTACGAATCTTCCTAGAGAGCAATAAAATGTGGGTGCTTAGGCGTACAAGAAAAGAGATAAAAATATGAATCCCAATGTGATTAAAAATGAAAAGCATATGTAGGCGTCATTATTGTAGGTTAATACAGCCTTATGGAATGCCAGGTCAGAAGGTTTAAGAATCATTTATATGTCCTGTTGTTAACCCAGCTTCATTCATTTAGGCAAAAAACATTTATCAAGTACCGATTATTTGCTAAGCACAATGCTAGATACCATAGATACACAGATGAGTAAGTCAGCAATTCTGCTCTCACAGAGCTTGAAGTGCTATAACAGAGTTACACAGAAGGTAAAAGGGACATTAGGGGCATAAGAAAGGCAGCCAAGCACAGTATTTGAGAATGTGGACTCTGGGTAAAAATCTCAGCTCCGTCACTTATTTGCTGTGCTCGGGTTAGCTCTCTTGCCTCATCCACAAACCGGAGATTATCATATCAGCACTCACTTCCCAGGGCAGTTGTAATGAGGAAATAAGTTACTATTTACAAACAACTTAGAATAGTGCCTAGCACATTGTAAGCAGGAAACAAGTGTTTGTTAAACAAATAAGCCCGCTGGCTTGGGAAAATGATTAGAGAACAAACTATTTTGAGGTATATGGTTCATTTTTATGGTGGAAAAAGTAACATGCTATCCATAATAGGTATTCGTTCCATTATTGCTGGAAACCTACACAAAAAATAAGAATCCTTCCATTTAGCCCAGAAATCCCACATGTGGCATTCCCAGGTGAGATTTCATTGATGGAAGTCAGATTGCTTTAAATTTCATAACTGTATAAATGTTCCTTCCGTGAGCAACTTAGGCCCTAATTTTAAAAACAGAGACTGAGGGGAAGAAAATATTAATGCTTATGTAAATGTGTGTATAAATGGACTATGTCTATACTCCATATAATTAGCTACTAAGAAATGACCACAGAATCAGATCAGCTCTTCTAAGGTGAGCCACTACTGCAGCTATGTAAAAAGGCAACCCCCGACCCCCACGCCAAGACTGGTTGACTCTCTCACTCGAAATGGCATCTGTGTTCATCAAAGCAATAAAAATAAATGAGAAATTCTGAGTACTAGGCAAAGGACTTTCTCCAAACTTACCCCTTCTCCATAATGTATCCTAGTCACAATTGCATCTCTCAGTTCCTTAGTTTCTTTCTGTGGCCATTAGAGAATTTCTCTCCAGGGAAGCAGTATTGAAAGAAAATTATGATCTTTCAGAAATGATGAGTAATACACAATTCCCCTGCATCTATCTCCCATAGGATTCTCATGTTTTTATTATCATAACTTTAGAAGAAAGGAAGCCATTTAATCTTGCTGTTTTGGTCAGCCAAAGGCGTGCCTTTTGAAATATACCAAAGATTGGTCGGTCTTTATAAAGGGTATTTATTTGGGGTAGAAGCTTACAGTTACCAAGCCACAAAGCATAAATTTCTTCCCATACCAAAGTCCATGTTTTGGAGAAAGATGGGTGCCGACGTCTCCAGGGTTCAGACTTCCGGATTCCTTTGTTCCCGGGGCTGCGTTTCTCTCCGGGCTTAGCTCCCGCTTCCTTCACGAGTTCAGCTGAAGACCATGAGACTCTCGGCGCTGCGTCTCTCCACAAGGCCAGCTGTAGCCTCTTCGGCGATCGGCTCACTCCAACATCAGAACTGCCCCTCAAATCTGCTTCTCCAAAAGTCC
>PVKH010004424.1:0-23372 GCA_004027955.1 Chaetophractus vellerosus
AAAAAAAAAAAAAGTAGCTTTGAAAATCCTACATATTTATTTAGTAATAGAATTTGTTTGGATTTCTGGGACTAAAACAAACCTTTCCCCAACAAAAAAGGTGCCAAAATGTAGCCTGAAATATTGACATAATTTATCATGAAACAGTATTATTTTAAAAATAGACTAACTTGCACTTTGATAAGCTTTGCCATGACTTTATTGACACTACTCATTGAAAATATTGCTTTTTTCTAAGTGTATTTTCTTATGTCTATAGTTGTGCTTGTGCAGGGTTTATCAACCTGAACAGTTTTGACACTTTGGACTGGATAATTCTTTGTTGTGGGGCCTGCCCTGTGCATTTGTAGGAGGTTTAGCAATATCCCTGGCCTCTACCAACTAGATACCAATTGTGCCCTACTAGAAATGACAACATCTGGAGACATTGCCAAATGTCCCCTGAGAGGAAAATTGCTTTCAGTTGAATGACACTGCACTAGAGGTTTGGGGATTTTGTTTTTTTCAGCAGTAAAGTTCTAGATTATCAGACCAGCACATAAAATAAAACATTAGAAGCAAATAACTCATAAACAGTAAGAAATTTAGAATCTAGCAGACACTTCTTTGAGTACTACAACTCTCTACAACTCTCACTGTATGATTTGGAGCAAACTGTATAACTTCTCAGTTTTCTTTTTGTCACCTAAAAATGGAGATAATGCTAGTGTCACTCAAAATGTCATTTTAAAGTTAAATTAGATAATGCATAGAAAATGTTTAACACACAGCTGATGCATAATAAAATCTTAATCAATATTACTGACTTACTTTGTTATTGTTATTGGCAATAGTCTGTAATATATACCAATTTTTATCTGAATGCAATCTATTATAATAGAATGGCATTATTAGTTAAGTGAAAATAGTATAGTAAACATTGTGGCCAGCTCACTTATTTAATTAATTTAACTATAGAATATTTAACTTTGTTAAAGAAAAATAATTTCTAATTCCTTACATAGTTTTAATATTTACAGGCATTTTAGAATCTTATCAAAGTTATCTAGTGTTTTAATTAAATTATAATGTGTTTTCTCTTTTCTAGCATATATCGGCTTCATTAGAAAGCTGTCATTGACGATTTGGGAGACTATAAATAACTAGAGGTTTTTGAAATAAAGTCATATAGTACCTTCAATGCACAGTGAAGCCCTGAACCCTCAATAAATCAACAAAATGTATTCAAACTCAACTTAAAAGGGAGCAATAGCACAACATTTTATTGGCTGCAGTTTGCAGAAGAAAATTGGATTCAGAGCTTGTCAAGGATTCTGTATTCCATGTCATAAACAAAGATACAGAAATACGAGTCATGTATTTTAGAAGAATTAGCAGCAAATGTAAGGTGCTTCTTTTGTGCTGTTACAAATTAGATTTTCCTTTCTTTCCATGAGAAGCTAGACTGAACAATAGAATACTCTAAAAGAGAAAATTGCTGATAACCAAGGCCATGTTCTTGAAAACTAAATATAAAAAGAATAAAGATGTACACTTGGTGTTCTGAATCAATTATCAGTGAAATCCTGTTATGCCATTCAGAATAGAGGCCCCAAAGTCAAGGTTTGCTTACCCAGAATTCACTCCTTTTAGTAGACTCAGCCTTGAGCATCTATGAAAGACTTATTTTTTAACTATTTTTCTCTCTAACAGAAACAAAGATCTTCATTTCTTAAAAGTTAACAGAAAATGGGGATTAATTTTCCACTTAAAGTAGCCATAAGACATGTATCTAGGTTCACTAGTACCTGACAATAGGTTCGAAGTTTGATCAGCACTGATCAGTTTGTTTTCTACAGTGAAAAAATATTGGCCACTCATGTACTTCTAACCTCAGCTCAAGTGGGAAAGTAGAAGTTTGTGTGAATGTAAAACAATACTATTTAGGGTTTGGGGGAGAAGGGAACAAAATTGTGGAACAGTTCTTTGGAACCAATGGCAGGGGAGGGTCACTGGTGCAGAATGGCAGTGGCAGGGGGATGTGTGGGGAAGGGTACTCCTAGGGCATGACTCTATGGAATATGAATGTGTTCATGTGGTCATAGGGTGTTATCTCAGTGGGTGGAGATCCACACAATAACCAACAAAATATTAAATTCCCATCCTGGGGAGTCCTGCTACATTCTCTAATAGAGTGGCAAGAATCTCTAGAATCCATAGGCAGTGCCTAATAAAAGAAAACAGACCAATACACCAATCCCTCAATATTAATGCTTGTACCTGTGAACCTTATTCTTGTAAAATTGAAACAGCCTAATAATAACTGTTGCCTAAGAGTTACCTCCAGAAAACCGCAATCGTGGCCTCTTTCTAAGCCAAACTCAGCAATAAACTCACCACTTTCCCCCAGCATGGGACATGACTCCTGGGGATAAGCCTCCCTGGCACCAACAGATTATTTCCAAGTGCCAACCAGCAATGTATTTGGAAAAAGATGACCAAAAGGGAAAATTAAATACAAAAGAGTTTTTACAGCTAAGAGGTTTCAAAGTGAGTTGGGAGGTCATTCAAGAGGTTATGCTAATACAAATCTCAGGAGGATCTCACTAACTGCCACAGTAAACAAAGCCTCAAACAGGGGTTTTCCCAAAGGCTCTAGAGACATCTATAGGCAATGCCCATACAACCCATGAAGTCAGGAACACATCAGTGGGCCTTACCTTGGAATATATGGAAACCCATTTCTCCACTGTGACAAAGTTAGGCTCATTTGTAATTTCCCTATACATGAGTCTTCTAGCCCTTTCATTTGAACCTATAATTAGCACTATACACATTAAGTATGTGTCCCAGGGACTTAAATTTTTGATCTGTTCATATGCTGGATAAGCCCTGAATCTCAGGACAGTTGCTGCCAACATTTACTCTCCAGTTCATTGGACTTGCCCAAGACAACTAATAAATGATGATGATGGGAACCCCCATCCCCCAAAGCAAAGAGTATCTACAACTGTAAGCAAAACAGTTCCTTCTATCTGCCCAGTAAGATCTAAGTCCCCTCTCAATCTGAAGCAGAGCAGGCATCACCATCCCCAAATCCTCAGGTTTGAGAAACGAACAAACATAAGGGAGTAATGCAACCATGGACCAATGTAGACTTATGATTGTAGTGACAGAAGAACTTGTAACATTGATATAAAGGTGTCACCCAAGGTTCTGAAGGGAGAGGGAGGGAAAAATAGGTGGAACATAGGATTTTTTTTTAGGAAATTGGAATTGTTCTGTGTGATTTTACAATGACAGATAGAGGCCATTATACATTTTGTCAAAACCTATAAAATTGCACGGTGCAAAGTGTAAACTATAATGTATACCTTAGACCATGGTTAGAAGCAATGCTTCAATATTTCTTCATCAATACTGTAACAAAGGCACCACACTTACGTAAGGTGTTATTAATAGGTGAAAATGTGAGAGGGGAAGGGGGTGGAGTATATGGGAATATACTCAGTGCAACTTTTCTGTAATCTAAAATTTATTTAAAAATAAGGTTTAAAAGAATGAATATAATATAAAATAATCAACTGAGAATATAAAATACCATTTTGAATACTGCTAAATGATTTATAGTAAACCAATTAAATCTATTATCTATGTCCTTAGATTTGTACAAATAGAAGGTAGAGTTTTATTTGTAGCCAAGAAATATTTTGAATTAAAAAAGACACCTTTTTTGTAATTCTTATATGAAACATTATTTTCCTATTAACTTATATCAGTGTTTCTACAGTTAAGTAAAATCCTATGAATTTGGGTTTCTTTCTCTGGAAATTCAAATAAATGTTATGACATATAGAATAATGATTGCACTTAAAAAGTCTTTATAAATATACATTTACAAATGGAAACTTATTTACAATAGTTGAACATTTCAGTGAATCAGCATGCCACAATGTATTTTGAGTATAGAGTCTTTACACTAATGAAAGCACTACAATTTCAAAGTACCCTAGTAATATTTGCTGAACATAAGTAATTTCCCAAGAAATTTGAGTTTATTTTATTTATTTTTTTCATTCATGGAAAAGTTATGTTTTATCCTTTTTATTTTACAAACTATGGTGTCAGGAAAATAAGGGAATCTGAAAATACTCACTGAGTATAAAGAAAAGCACCAGTGTAACCACATAAACTCTTTGTAATATAAAACAGAAGAATTTTCTAATAACAACTTTTCATTTTGCTAATGCACCTGGCTTTTGCCTGGTTGTAGCCAGAATACTTAATTAAAGAATCTTTACTAAATAAACTCTACTTACACTCTTAAATGGGAGAGACGTAGACAGAAAAAAGAGAGAGATTATATGTGTGTGTAAATATAATGAAATAACATCAACTTGCTTCAGCATGGTGGGATTCTGTCTTAGTTTTATTATTCCATCATCTGCAGATTACCCAATACAGCATTATTTATCCTAATTTATGCTAGTAAGTTAGAAATGGAAGAATATCAGGCATTCTACTAATTCTCAATAAGCTATTTCATTTTATAAGTTTAAGAAAAGTTTGTTCATTTCAGGATGCCAAAATAATAAATATATGTTTATTAAACAAATATAATATAAATTCAATATAGCATATATATATAAATAAAAAAAATTTTCAAAAATAAAAACTGGAAATTTTGAAACATATCGCCATAATAATATTTTAGTGTTTAGCTTCCTTCTCCAGTATGTAAAAGCAATATTCACAATCAGTGTATCAGGGCCTAATATTTCGTAGTTAAACTGTTAAATAAAGCCAAGAAAATAATTAGCAGCCTCAAAAACAACCAAAATTTTATTAAATTAATTAGAAATCAGTTGCTCAGTGTGAATCAAAGAGTCAAGGAAATTGAAGAGATAGAATAGATTTGGGATTAATGAAGTCTATCTGAATCATATATAAACGTCATTATTTGTTCAGTAGAATATTGCTGTAAAATTCATGAATGTTTTAAGAAAAGTATGATGTCCCTCTTTTTCTTTGATATTTTGTATATTAATATAAATATTCATGAATAGTGAGTATCAGTTCAGGTTATCTTTGTGAATATAAATTTTCATATAACTAGCCACTTAATGTTCATTGGATCATGCTTTTGAATATGAATTCACCACTATCTCAGATGTACTATGGGTCTGATGCAGCTCATGAATATTCACACACACACACACACACTGAGCTTTCTGAAAGTAATCACATCCATAAAGATGAAAATCTTGCTAGTTTTCCATAATGAGAACTGCATTAGGATGCTGGTCCCAGACCAGTTTCACAATCCCCTTGTTTTCATTGCTTTCCTTTTTTTGGTAGATGATAGCCTTTGAAATATAAACACATATACTGTGGATCTATTATAATAGAAACTCTTTTTTTCTTTTACCTTTAAAAGGATCTTATGCATGATGTAAGTAACCATGATTGCATTTGTTTCCTTTATTTGCTGTGGTCACAGAAAAGAATAAAAGAGAGTTAAAACAGTATCTCCAATCCTTATCCTAGGCACGTTTCCACTGTTCAGACTTGGTTAGAGATTCTCAAATGTAGAGTGCCCCAACCTGCTAATCGGCTGGGGACAAGGGATGTATTTTACATAGGAAGATAAAAATGAAAAGATAGGAGATTATCTATGTCATCTTTTTTCGTAAAGGAGAGAGAACATTCTAAGCCTATTAATATTGTAATACTTTGGACTTAGGATGTTATGATCATGGAGGCCCATAATTAAAAATTTTGTACTTTTTAAACCTATGTTATACCTCAAATTATAATTGCTTCTCTTTTGTTATAATGAATGTCATCTGTTTGCAAAACCTAGCCAGAATCAGTTGTTAGTTATAAATGGGTATCAAATCAATGATCTGGACTTTATTAGCACATGCTTTAATTATAAATTGAACTAACCAGAATAAAAACTCTTGTTCATAAAGGAAGTGGTAAAGTATGAGCTAGTTCCTATTTCTAATGCTAATATTGTCAAGCCTCTGGATGAATTTTCCCTTATCAAAATGTACATATTTTTTTCTTGTGTAAACACAATCAATATACTATGTGCAATGGTAAACATCAAAATTTTAAACTCAGGTAACAGACCAAATTATGCTAGTGTATCACAGAGAACATCAAGAGCAGCTGAGGGTTGTGATTGTAAAGCTCTGCTCTGTGGTGTCCTATAGATTTCCTCATAGCTGCCTTCCTGGATAGGAGGAATGCCTCTCACACTCCCGAACCAGAAGCGATCTGCTTTCATCTGATTTATATATGAAGGTGGTTCTCAACCAGGAGCAATTTTGCTCCCCATCAACATCTGGCAATGTTTGGAAACATTTTTCTAGTCACATTTGTAGGGATGGTACTGCATCTAGTGAATAGAGACCAGGGATGCTGCTAAACATCACAAATGCATAGGACAGCTACCACAACAAGGAGTTACCCAGGCCAAAATGTCAATAGAGCCACCCATCATATGGAAATTTCGGTTGAAGAAATAATTCCACATCTAAAATGTTTTGATAACCCCTGGTTTTAAGTAGTTTTAGAGGTAAAGCAATGAAAAATGTGTGAAAGATTTGTAAATAAAAGAAGGATTCAATTACTAGTTACAAATTTGAATTGTTTTCCTTTTTTTTTTTTTCTTTCTTGCTTAGCAACAATTGTGCTAAATGAACTGAACTGGACAAGTGCCTTAGATGAAGTTTTCAAAAAAAATCGAGAGGAAGACCCTTCATTGTTGTGGCAGGTGTTTGGCAGTGCCACAGGCCTAGCCAGGTATTACCCAGGTAAGTGCTTATTGATTCAATAGATATAAAATGAAATTGTATGTACCGGCTTCAGTGTTTCTTGACAACACTTGACGACCTTCTCCTATATTGTAAGAAGAGGGTTTTATCACATTATTTTAATGAAAGGATATTTCTACTTACATGGCTCTGTAAATCACTTTAAAACAAATCACCTGAGAAGTAGCTGGAGCAGCTGGCACCTGGAATCAGGCCAGGCTGAAATGAGACCATGAGCAGGTAACTTTAGGCATGTACTAGAATGGGAGGTTACCAAGCATCCTAAAACAATGCTGACCAAACGGTCCAAATGCTTTACATGGACCAAGCTGTGAGTCACATTAGAGAACTGAAGAGAATTTTTTGTATTAATTGAATATTTCCCTTCAGTTTTCAAGTGTGTGCTTTAAATTTATATATTAAAATGTGAATGCTTTTCTTTAATTGGAGAATGGGATTTGTTACAGTGAATATGACAAAAAATAAAATGAAATCTCAAGGTACACGGAGCTTTCTTGTGTGTCAGATTGGATTAATTCTGAAGGCAAACTGGATAATTTATAACAGATCTGATGCATACTTTTCATCTCAGTGATCATATATATTCAATTAAGATGAATATATTTGAGAAATTAAAATGATTAAACCTTTTTGTAATGTCTTTTATTCTTATAAAGGAGATAAGGAAAAATGAATAGCAATTTCTCTAACAAAAATGAATAAAATAATCAAAGAGCATCCTGAGAACCTGTTGAAGACATTTTAAGTGCAATGTCTGTGGGTAATTTCTAACTTCTCCACCTTTTAGAACAAGCTGACAAGCACAAAATGCATTTTCTTTCCTTAAGACAGGGCATAACTTATGCGATGCATGCTAGTCATAAACAGAATTCTCCTTGAGACTTAGGATTTCTAAATATGTTTTAAAAGTAGAGTTATTCACAATAAAAAGTTACAGCAGTGAAAAGGGGTGAAATAGAAATCAGATTATATCTAACTTTGTGTTGCAATAGCAATGAATAAAAGCATGTGGGCATTGTCAGGCTTAATATTTTACTCAAGTTAAGGTAAAGCTCACATAACTTCTGCATAGTTGCAAATGTCAGATGATAAGATCAGTGCTAATTATTTTTCACAGAAATCCATTGGTCTAGAAAAACGTGGTACAGCATAGGAAAAAATCATGAGTTATAATGAAATAATAATGCTAATCTCTGATGTGGGGAAAATATTATCACATGGGTTGTTATAATACTGGAATTTTTCCCTTAAAGAAATACTGTTTAATATAACCATTCTAAAAAATACTCCCAAGTTACTTTTATTAATACATTAACTATTATATATCAGACAATAGAAAAGTTAAATACATAAGGTAAAGTTAAAAAATAAAAAGATACAAAGGCAAAAATAAGACTGTCATGTACTTAATAAGCTTGATATAATAAACTTTAAAATTATATATCAGGTCCTGTAATTTTCTGTGTTTTTGTTTGTTTGTTTGGTTGGTTTTGGTTTTGGTTATAATAGTAGCTAATCTAGTGGGTAAGAATGGTATTTCATTGTGATTTTGAGTTCCATTTCCCTAATGGCTAATGATGCTGAGCATCTTTTCATATGCTTTTTGGCCATTTGTATATCTTCTTTGGAGAAATGTCTCTCCAAGTCTTTTTCAAGCCCATTTTTGAAGTTTGGATATTTGTCTTTTTGTTGTTGAGTTGAAGAATTCCTTGATATATTCTGAATACTAAATTCTTATCAGATATGTGGTTTCCAAATGTTTTCTTCCATTGTGCAGGCTGTCATTTTACTTTCATGATAAAGTCCTTTGGGGAACAAAAGTTTTTAATTTTGTTGAGGTCCCATTTATCTATATATTTTTTAAATTTTGTTGCTTGTGCTTTCAATGTAAAGTCTAAGACACCATTGCTAAATACAAAGTCCTTTCCTACATTTCACTCCAGGAGTTTTATGGTTCTGGCTCTGATATTTAGGTCTTTGATCCATTTTGAGCTGATTTTTGTATATGATGTGAGGCAGATTATTACATTACTTAAAATACATGGAGCTACTTCCTGGCTTCCAAATAAGGAGCTCTCTAGAGCTGACATAATATAAAGGCATGTCTGCAAAGCTGATTCTGAAAATTAGTTTGTTTGAGAATTAGTGGAGATTTGAACTCTAACATCTGTCCTTGGGCTGAACATCAAGGAATTGCCTATTTTCTAACTTAGTTGATGTATATGGAAATAAACTATAATATGATAGCTGCATGTCCTTTTTTACCCCCCTTTTCCTCTTCCCCTCTCCCTCTCCCTCTTCCTTTGCCACTCTCACCCCACCTTCTCTATCTCCTCTCCAAAAGTAGAAGGTAGGTAGGTAGGCTGTGTTGTAATAAACAACAAAAAAGAGGCATTTTAATTCAAATCATAACTTCCATTAGCATGATTATGTACATTGGCTAAGTCATGTTGCACCGCTGAACCTATTTCCTTACCAGAAACTGGCATGATTAAACAAGATGATTTCCACTGTAGACTCTAACTTTATGTGCTCATGCTTCTAGGCCTTTAGCATTTGGTAAGACCACAGTCATTTTTTGCAGGATAACTAGGGTGACTTGTGTGAGTCCAACAGCTAACTCATAGCATCGCTGAAGCTCAAATTCATGTCTAATGACATCTTCAATTATAAGTGCTTATTCAAAAATCTGATTAACTAATGAGCATTTTCCTTTAAGAAGCCCTTCACTGATTTTATAAATTTATTTTAAAGGTATTAAACTTGCTTTCCAGAGCTATCAGCTTTGTGAATTTTTATGCATCATAAAAATTGTAGATACAAGCCACTCATTTCACCTATTAATGTTTCCTGAAATTGTACCAATTATTGCAGTAATTAGAATTGTAATTAAGATTCAGTGGAGCTCATTGAAATGTCCAATGTAGGTAGCATTTATTCTTTTTAGATTATTAGTTGCATTAAGAAAAACTAAAAATCTATTTTATCTCCATATAACATTTACTTACCATCTTATTAATCATTTGTTCTTTCTCTGCTCCTTATTTGTTCATTTCAAAACCATGGAATTAAAATAAAGGAACCCACTGTATGTTAGTCTTAAATAGACCTCTAGGAGACATTTCCTTGTTGTTATATCTCTAGAATTTTGCTGGAATAAAAACTAACATTTTAGGCAATATTTACAATGTATATACTGTGACATTTTTCCATATGGATATCCAATTGTTGTTAAGTTGTATAACACATTTTGAAAAATATCTTGAGTATTTCAACATCAAATAGCATATGATAAAGTAACCCAAAGATTAATTTTTTTAGTTTATTCACAAATAGAACATTTGATAGTTTTATTGCCAATTGAAGAAAATAGGATAGCAATTGATTCTCAACTTTATGGTATTTATAGAAGTACTGCTTTCAGTGATTATCTTAAAAAATAACTGATTTTTTTTCAATTTGCTTTTTATGAATAGACATATGGTGTTTTAACTATAAATGCATTCAAGATATTTTTTGATCACTGTATAAATCAATTTTAAATTGAAGTGACTATAACTTTTTTATTCTACTAATTATTAAAATTCTAGTTTTTCATTTAAGACTAGCATTCAATTAAACACTTAACTTTAAGACTATGGGAGCTTGTTTCTCACTCAAGTAAAAAAAGAAAATAACTACCAGAGTTACACAGACTGGGGCGTAGGGAGGTTTCTCAGAGTAGTCAGTCCTCAACCATATCTTATTTCTCTGCCATCGTCTGTGTGGGCTGTGCCTCAGGTTCCATCATTGTTACTTGTGCTCCTTCTTAAGGGACAAAGAACTTCATTCCCTCTCTTTGTAAGGGCACTTCCTGGAAGTCATACAAGACATTTTCTCTTATGTGACATTGACCAGAATTTAGTCTCCTGGTCAAAGTTATCTTCAAGATGGCTGAAAAGCAGGGGCTTTATTACTAAGTAAGGAAAGAAAAAGAGATAATAGAGAGCAAAAAGCATTTCTCCTTGCTTAGTATGTGTACTCTGAGTTGAGAAATAAGTTATTTATGCCTTCCAGAAAATTTTAATAGAATTTAGGATCCAAAACTGATATATCTTTAAATTTAGATTAAAATACAAAATTATTAAATAATTAAATGCCACATTAATTATACAGAATGTAGCAACAGGCTTGCTAAGGGGTTTTGAAAATGAAGAAGAAATTATGGACTGCACTTATTGAGTTTATGAACTATCGATTGAAATCCAAACCTATGAAGAAAAAAGGCAAAATCTCTCTGGAGGAAAGAAAGGCTCAAAGTAAAAAGCAAGATGAATAAGTACTGCCGGAGTCTAGTGAAGCAGCTAATCTATGTTGTTTTATAAGAAGGCTGATATCAAATTGGAATGGTTACTAATGACAGATTATGTAGCCTGTTATGTCAGGATAATTTGATTGGGATTTATTGTGTAGGAAAAATACCACTAACATTTTGTGTATTTGAATACAATGTTTAAAGCAGTGTTTATTCTAATCGGAAGGTGTGATGGTTAGGCTAATGTGTCAACTTGGCCAGGTAATTGTGTCCAGTTGTTTGGTCAAGCAAGCACTGGACTAACTGTAATACAAGAACATTTATGGGCTCTAGTCATCAGTGAGTTTACTGCATAGAAGGCTCATTACATCTACGATCAACCATAGAGATTGTCATCAGCAATGAGTGACATTTTATCCAATCAGTTGAATGCCTTAAAAGGGGAAGTGATTTCAGCATTCAGAGAGAATTTCCCAGCTGATCTTTGGACAGCCAACATCTTCTGAAACTCATCAGGGAGCTTCATTGGACTTTCACTGGAGCCCCAGGTTTGCAGCCTGCCTGCAGAACCTGGACTTGTGCATCCCCACATTCACGTGAGAGACTCTTATAAAATCTCATACTATTTTACAGATCTCTCCTGTTGATTCTGTTCCCTAGAGAACGCTGACTAATACAGAAGGGGAAACAGAGTACTTTTCTAACTCTAGATGTGAAATATTAAAGGTCTTAAAAAGGGACCAAATAGGAATTCAAGAGAAGACTCCTTGGTTAGAAAAAAATGAGGATGTCATATTTTGAGGGGAAAAATAATTTAATCACATAGAATATAAATTAACATGACTGTACCTTGAATAATTTGAACATTGGAAGTAATTTTATTTGGGGAATAAAGTGATAAGTTTGATTCAGGCCAGTAAAGTTTGAGGTGTTGGCAGAGGGTTTACAACCAATCACTGGGTTTTATGTTCTGAAGTATAAGTTTTGCATTGTTGTATACTATCCATTGGTTGTGTTTTGTTAGGGACACACTGATATATTAAGCAGAATAATGCCATAACTATTTTGAAGTTTTTAGTGATCCTGATCTATAGAGGTGATTTTATAACCTCATTTTTTGTTGCCTTTTTTTTTATAATCTCATCTCTTACCTGAATTTATTTTATTTCACACATGTAAGTGTTACAGTAGTTGTTCTCTTTGCAATCAACTATGGATCCAAAAATGTTTAAGTTGATTAAATGACTGCATTTATTGCTCACAGATTAGACTAGTTAAATGGGACACTAATATGAAAAATGGGAGCTGCTTATAATTTGTGGAAAACAATTTATATTTTAAAAAATGTGAATAAAGATTGCTAAAAAAACTTCAGCTCTTTTTAACTTCTAAGGTATCTATCATTCTGTTCCTTTTTCCTTGGTATATTCCTAAATTTCCATATCTTATCTCATTCATATTTAGATAAATAGAATTATCTTTGTGGTATAATTCATTGTATGTTTAGTACATGTGATTTATGAAAAATAATAATGTATTTGTCAAAACTTCAGGCAACTTTCCAGCATTTCTCTCAGGTACACCAAATAATATTAATTAAAAGAAATACTTTACTAGGGAGCGGATGTGTCTCGGGCAGTTGGGTACCCATCTCCTACATGGGGTCCCAGGTTTGGTTCCCAGTGCCTCCTAGAGAAGACAAACAACAAACATACAATGAGCACAAAGTGAGCAAAAACAAGTGAACAAAGAGCAGACGTGGCTTAAGCAGTTGGGCACTCGCCTCCCACATGGGAGGTCTTGGGTTCAGTTCCTGGTGCCTCCTAAAGAAACAACAAACAGAAAATGAGCAGAAAATGAGCAGACAACGAACAAAAACAATGAGCAAACAGATGAGGGAGCCATCTGGGAGGGGAGGGTGGGAATAAATAAATAAGTGAATAAATAAATAAATACAGAAATTTGATTTTTTAAAAAAGAAATACATTATTATTACCATCATCCAAGTGAATTTCTTGACTAACCTACACAGGAAACTTGTTTCTGTCAAATAAATAATTTATTGTTTTGTAGAATATATCATTATTTTCATCTAATTGGCTTTCATTTGCTTACAAAAATAGCAACCTGTTTCTCCAGCAGAATATACATTTTTCTCTATGTAGCACATATCTGACATTATTTCCCAGTAAACCTTCCTACTGCTTACTTCATGATCTATGCTGTGCCCCAACTTATTTCTGAGCTTCACCTAATGACTACATATGGGCCTTCTAAATGATTACATATTTGTGTACCCTTTACTTTATTGAATATTCCACTTAACCATACAACTTGTCCTTGTTAACTTGTACTCCTGCTGACAGACAAACATCACTTTATGTTAAATAAAAATGTTTTACGTGGGTTATCTGGCATCTGCAGTATTACCAGCAAATCAGTTTGTACTAAGGGCTTTTATTTTTGAAATTATGGCTTTTTATCCCTGGCAGTAAAACTGTGTATTTATTTGTATGTGAATTTCTGCAACTTGCTCTCTATAAAAAGCAAGATCTTCTGCTATGGCACATCACTAAATATCATGTGAAGTAGAATTTTAATTGAGGAGATTTTGGAAAACACACAACCGTAGTTCATTTTTACCAGAGGAAAAATGTCCTCCTAAATGATAGTTATAACTTTAGTGGCAGTTTTCAGAAATGAGATGCCTCCTGTGTTAGGTTGAATTATGTATCACAATTTAGACATATTCTTAATCTTAATCCACATTCTCTGTGGGTGTGAATCCATTGAAGATGTTATTTAAGTAAGGTGTAGCCAAACTAAAGGAGGGTGAGCCTTCATCCAGATTACTGGGGTCCTTTATAAAGAGAAGAAATTCAGACACACATAATGCCACTGAGGGGAAGTCAGCGGCACTCAGAAGAGAAAGGTGAGAACGTTGTTATGTGAAGCAAGGCAGGGATTCAAGCTAAGGATCCCCAAAGACTTTGGCAAGGCAGCATTGGAATGCTAAGGACCTGAGCAGGAAGCAAGCCTTCTAGCCTCCAAACCATGAGATACTAAGTTCCCATCGTTTAAAGCAACCCATTGTATAGTATTTCTCATAGTGGTCTGGAAAATTAAGACACCCACTTTTGGGGCTGTCATATCCACTCCTATCTATCTTCTGTCATTCTAAAATCTTCTTGGATACAAAACGACATCTAAATGAGCAACATTTCACTTATGTTTGACAAATTTTAGAAGCTCTGATTTCCACTTAAAGCATGTGGCTTTCACTATGCATGATTATGAAACAATTTCAGAGAATTGCAGTGTATATATTATGGTCATTATCCTTTTTATATTTGAGCTTTCATAATTCTGAGCCTATATAAATAGCATACCACTTAAAGCCACAATTGGGTTTTACAATAAATTAATTAATAATATTGCAGATGAAATTATATTGTTTTATATTCCCATATTATAAAGCTCTTGGCTCAGTGTAATCAGGGTATACTACCAAATAGTAAACATCTTAGAAGAGTTCTAAGAAGTAATTATTAAATTTTAAAATATAAACCACCTATGATTATAAAATATTAAAATTTAATGTTTATATTCATATTGTAAAATATTGTTCTTTAAGTTTTTTTCCAGTCTTTAAAAGAAGACATGAATTTTATGGAGCATGTTATCACATATCACAGTTAATTTCAATTAGTAATTACACTGAAAGCAAAAGTTTTAGGTGAATAAAATCTGTAAAGAATCCAGAACTCTAATTTAAACATGGCTTTCAAATTCCAGTTTCATGAAATCATTTCTCAAATTCACTGGCTGACTATTTTCAACTCATGGTGTTACAGTGTTGTCATTGGTAACTAATTTCATCTGTTTCATCTCACTGACACATTTGTATCAGCCTGATTTCAACAAGATAAAGAAAACATGCAGAATTTTGAACAGGTAAGGGTTTATTATATACAATTATTAACTCTAACAGGGATTGGAGTAATGAGTGATTGGCTAGAAGTAAAGAGAACTCAAAGAATATAGGAATACCATATGTAGTATTATATAATCTAATATATAATAACCACTACCCCTAGGGCTGAGGTAGAGTGACCAATGCAAAGCCCAATCCCCCAGTATCCCTGGGCTGGGATCCAGACTTCTTAAAGAGGACATAGCCATAGCCCATTGAATAAAAGAAATCAGTGCAGTGCCACACTGATAGAACTTGCTGGGAATCTTCCTTTTATGGTTCCAGGCACCTCCGAGGCACACTGCTACACAAATGCCTGGTGTGGGGGAGTGCTGTCTACTAGGTGCTGCTGGAGTCTGTGCACTGCAGGTTCCAGGAGCCCCACGCTGCAATAGCTGCCTGTGCTGCAGGATCTGAACTCTGGGGAAACTGCAAGCACTGTAGGAGCTGATATCTGAGGAATACATGAGCACTGGAGGAACTGGACACAAAAGAAGCTGCAAATATTTCAAAACCTCTTCTAAGCCAGCAAACCAAAGCCAGGAAGCAAAAAAGCTTTTCTCATTCAGTTTCTCTCCTGCATCATCAAAGCTTAAAATTGTGTCTGCTGGTAAAGGAAAAACATTTAAAGGCCCAGATTCATTTTCATAGAGCAAGTTAAAAGGGTGAATTAGGTGCTGAAAGGGAATAAATATACAACTGGCACAACATTGTACTGAAAGTAGAATGCAATTTACTTAAAATTTTAGTTATCACTAAGTCCCTAACTTGGAGAGTCTGGTATAATAGAGAAATATTTTAAAGTGAACTGGCATATCTGCCAGCTTGTTTGTTCTCTAGTTACAGTGATGAGCGGTAATACTATAAAAGAAAAAAAAAGTGATTATTTCATTTCACTGGCTCTCAATTTATGAACATGTAAATTGAAAGAATTGATATAAAGTAAATTTACTATTTAAATTGCATTGACTGTATCAGTAAATGACCATTGTGGGATCACTTACTGTTTAATCTAAATATAATTAGTCATTTAAAATAAATAAATCATTTTTATAATGTAGCCACTAATAAAATATTTTCAGTCAAGGGGAGGCTTTATTTTATATAAAATATAATATATAAAATTATATATTATAGATATATGTAATTGTCCAAATTATCATAGTTGGCTAATAACCCTGAACTCTCTGTAAAGTTCTCCATAATTGTCATTGTTTTCAATAAATAAAAGGGAAAAATGGACTGTTGGGCATAAGCCATATGAATTATTAGTAGTAATTTCCCCAAGAGTCATTTTTCTAAACATGTTCAAGGATAGGGACTTCTTCAACATAAAATTATCATTCAAGTTATCAGCATTTATTTTTCTACATCAGGTTTTGTCGTGTGTGTGTGTGTGTATGTATGTATGTAAATCATTTTAAGTATAGAGTTACTTAGAATAAGTGTAAAGTAATTGCATTTAAAAATCAGTACAATTAGGCAATGAAGTGGATTTTTTCTGATTACTGCAAAATGATAAAGGTTGTGAAACTAACACAATTCTTGAATCTGTACTTGAATTATTTCAGGTCATTCAAATAAATTTTAGGAAAACAGATATTTTTTTTGATTTTTAAAAATTATAGTTTAACTGTAAATCCAATTAAAAATTCAACCTGGATTTGTCAATATCAAATATGTGAACATTAAGGTTAAAAATTATGCTATTACATGATAACAATAGAAGAAAAACAACAATCTTCTAATAGACCAAGATAGTATAGCATTGAATGAAAATATAGAGATAAATAATTGACAGTACAGTTTCCTTTACTGGCAAGTAAAATTTCTTTTAATGAATCTCTTGGTAGAGAAGAAAGAAAATATATAAACACTGACCACCTAGTAAAACAATATAAGGTAAGCACCCAGAAAACCCCTGCTTTAAAAGTTACATCTGGAATAATGTGAAAGAGAGAATTAAATCCCATTGACATTGCTTTGTTGTGGTGTATTGTTTTCCACTCTAAAAAAAAAAAAATGAAAGGCATAAAATTGTATTTCTCATTTGAACATCACTGTGGATAGTGAAAGTGCACATCTTTGGTGTTTTGAGATTTTTTTCCCAGGATTACATTATTTTTGTAGAGCATATCTAATATTTTTACTAAATTTTGCTATTTTTTTAGCTTCTCCATGGGTTGATAACAGTAGAACTCCAAACAAGATTGACCTTTATGATGTACGCAGAAGACCATGGTAAGAATTTTTAGGTAGCCATGAAAAAATAAATATGTCAAAGACAGGTGCATTTTTCTGCTAGAAAGTTTGAGGGAGCCTTTTCATTATCTGTATAAATATTGTCTTCTTATTTTAAGAGCTTTGATGTTTGCTTTTTAAATGCATAAATTTAGTTAAAGGTGAATGAGGATGATGAGTTCAAGAGGGGAATGATAATAAATAACTTGATCTATTAAATTCATTTCAAATGGACTATTTTCACTTTTATATTCAATGCCATCTCTCAATATTTTTTAGCTGGTGAGGATTTCTACTGAAAAGTTCCCAGTTTGCTTGGAGTACAGCTCTATCAGAGCAAGTAGATAGAGTGGGAGGTAGTTTGCCATAGGCAGTGAATTGGTGAGAATTTGCCCTGAGATAAGATCTGCCCCTAGTTATGTTCATATAACTTACATTTTATTTTTCCAAAAAGTTTTATTTGTTCCTCACTACTAAAGCAACTCATTCCCCTAATATCAAACTCAAAAAATACAGTGTACTCATAATTGCACTCACTGCAAAACAACCATTAAAACCTTACATTTTATTTGAGTTTTTAAAAATATATTTAATGTGCGGATATATGTTTTTTAAATGAGTTTACATTATACACAACATACTGCTTCGTAAGCTTCTCTTTTCATATCAGTATCTTTGAGTGCATTTTCATGAGAACACATATAACATCATTTTAAAGGAATGAGTATATGGTAACTTATTTAAGCAATCCCCATTATAGGACATTTATGTTATTTCTAACTTTTTGCTAGGTTCTGACAAATCCTTAGAACCATAAGGGCTGATTCAAAGGAAATGACTTTACGGCTTTCTAAGTGCCCTGTTAAACACCCCAGTAGCAATTTACATGACCAACAGCCATGCTTAATACTGCCAATTTTCACGTATTATTCTTATTAGCATTTCTCAAAGTGTGGTTCCTGTGAAAACATGGATTGTTGAATGAAAGCAGTGACTGAGACATCACTTGGTTTGGGGGGAAACTTAGATGCTAATCAAAAGATGCAGACATTATCCTGTCACTCATATTCCCATTGAGAGGCATGTCAGGGTCCTGTTAAGATGCTAGATGTTAACTAGATTGGTCTTCCATGTGAATACCCATACAATCCTGCTGCTTTACCTTCTTATATTGCAAGTATGAGAAACAAACTTGCACGTAAGTCATTAACTATAACTGTTTCACCAACATATATTCCTAGATAGATACTAAATGATGGATGCTGTCTGAAAATGAACTGCCAAGTATTTAGCAGGCTCCTGAGAAGTTAGATTTATAAAACTCTCCAAGAGTCTCTTTACAATACAGAGATTCTGATTCTGTAGTGCTGGTGTGAATTTGGGAATTGGCATTTTGAACAGGCTGTCCAGGATGCTATACAGTTTGAGAGCCACCACTTGAAACTCTTGGTAATAACACTTCATGTGCTTTTATATTAAATTATGCTATTGGTCATTTGTATTTTTTTTTGTTATTGCCTTTTCACTTTCTTAGACCACTTATCTGTTTTTGTTTTTATTATTTGCATTTTAAAATATGATAATCTATTACTCATTAAGAAATTTTTAAAATATGTGGTCGACAAATTGAAATTCAAGATTTTTTTCCAGAAAAATATTCCTCCATAAGTTAATTATTTTCTGCTAATATTAAAATACATCCCTTTATCTTTTGTTGTAAATGTATGAAAAACATACTAGATCTTATACCTATGATATCTCATATGTTAAATATAGTTTTTTTTTTCAGATTGACATTGAGGAATGTTTGCTTGGAAAAGCCTTTATATAAAAAATCAGTAAATATCAATTGAATCACTTTCTATATTTAACATTTTGAAATAGAAACAATATTTATCTGGTATTTGTTTCAGGTATATTCAAGGAGCTGCATCACCTAAAGACATGCTGATTCTGGTTGATGTGTAAGTAGTAAATATTATATATTTATTTATAAACTGAAGAATATATGGAGAATTTATGGATAACAGTAATAGTTTGGGACTAAGAAATGTGTCATGGGTTGGGAAAAAAAAACCAAATAATTATGATGACTTTTATACCCAGATAAAGATGCCCTATTAGGACAGAAACTGAACCAAAATCTTTTTATTGAAAATGAGAAGAATTTCATTAAAATTGAAGCTTATGGCATGGCTCTCAAGTCGAACTTTTTGAAAAGTTATTCTTTTGTTTCCAAGTTCTGATTTATATTTTAAACAAAGTTAAATTACAGACATTTCTAAAACTGAATAATTCCTGCTGTAAAAAAAACAAGTAGAAGCAGTTCTTGGCACTTAGTTTTTGTTGATTCAATTCAGTTTTAGACATTTGGCCACAGAAAGAGCTAAATATTAAATATATTAAATGTAAAAACTGAGACTTTTTCAGAGGAAATGCTGACACACAAGAAAGAAGTATAGGAGTTTTTATATTGGACATTTCATATATTGGTGACATTGCTTTTATACATATATGTATGCTTATCTATGAAGAACATAGCCTGCTTTAGAGACTTATATTTAAAGAGAAATAGCAAAGAATTAAAATAAAAAGCATAAAATGCTTAGATACTTTGAGAGAAAATATCCTCAAATATTCTTTGCCTCACTGGAAAAAATGATTACAATGTTCTGTAGGAAAATAAACCCATATCGCAGACAAGTTTCAATATTTTAAAATTTCCCCATTTTAAGGTTTGATCTGCAGGAAACAAGTTCAATTTCTTTAAAATTGTATAACTAAGCCTGAGGGAAAAGAAGATAAATTAATTGGACAAATATACCTTAAATGGATATTTAAGCCACATGCTGTTTTAATTAAATTATTTGGTGGTTATATCACATTCTAATCCTTAATCTTTTAGTTAGACATCTAAATGGAAATGCAATATGTTATATTACTGTTGAATATATGTTAATTTTCAAAAATAATTTCACACATTAAAATCTGTGGAAGCCAAACATATATCCCAAGATTGAAAATGTATATGAAATTGAAATCCTATTTTTTATTTTCTTTCAACAGAAATTTATTATTTCTCCCATTTCAATATGAGAACATGGAGGAAAAGATGATTAAGACATATTCCCTAATCTCAAAGATAATTTAAATGTATTAGTGAAAATAAACTGTATTCCCAAATAAGTAAAGAATTGTGCAAAGTGGCATAGGTAAGGATACCTGGCATAACTCTGTGGAGGAGATGAGGGAAGGTAAAGGGTAAATCAGAGGCAGATCAAGAAAGTATTTGAATACAAAGTTTGATATTTAGTAAGAAACTACAAGCTATTAAAAGTATTGTATTATGGTGTGTGTCCAGAATGTCACCTGACAGCAGAGAATAAGAGCTGGTTGGAGGGTATTTTAGTCTAGCTCAGGATATTCAGGATATTCCTGAGAGTGTAGAGAGAAGTAGAGAGGAAACCACTACCTTGGGAACACTGAAAGCGGAAGGAGTAAGATAGTGAATGGGTAGGAAGGTTGAGAAAGAAGAAGAAAGTGGACAACAGATAGCTAGTCTAGTTGGTGTCAAGAACAGAAATAGGAAAGACTAAGTTTGGAGCTCCTTAAATTGTCATTTTGGACACCGAACTTACAGCTGTAGATCAGGCTGCTAAAAGTTTAGAGGTGGGAAAACTTCAGAAGCTATAG
Source organism: Chaetophractus vellerosus (assembly GCA_004027955.1). Taxonomy (NCBI): domain Eukaryota; kingdom Metazoa; phylum Chordata; class Mammalia; order Cingulata; family Chlamyphoridae; genus Chaetophractus; species Chaetophractus vellerosus. The sequence goes on from PVKH010004424.1 coordinate 21,026, forward strand.
GTGTAGATGTGGGAGTTATCTGCATAGAGATGAGGTTGTAATCCTGGAAATAAGTCAGGTCATTAAGGATCATATAATATGTAGAGCTAGGAAGGATGAAGACTGAATCTTAGAGAATATCTACAAAGCATAGAACAAAACAGTTGACCATAACTCCATTGTCACAATTTTTATGCTGCTTTTAATTGTTGGTTTAATCGAGTCCAAAAACGGGCTCTCCCCTGGGCAGTGACTATGTTTAGTAACCTGAAGCCCTCATTCTCAGCTCGGTTAACAGAGTTGGTTATTTCAGTAAATATTTCCTGCATGAACAAACAAGCCACGAGTATCCATATTTTCTTAAAATAGTTGCCTGTCATGTAATTTTTATTATTTTAGTCAGAAATAGCTACATGCTGTTACTGGTAGGAAAGAAAGGCATGACTTCTTATAATGTCCACCCTATCAAAAATCTGACTTTTTCTACTACTGACTTTTGAAAAGTGAAATTGTTATTTGAATATCATATAAACGATCTAGAGTTAGTGCATGTTACTTTTGTTAATGGTGTCCGATGTCGCTGATTAAACACATGGCAAGTAACCTGCATGGACCTATCTGTCTGTTGGTAGGAGTGGAAGTGTTAGTGGACTGACCCTCAAACTGATCCGAACCTCTGTCTCTGAAATGCTGGAAACCCTCTCGGATGACGATTTCGTGAATGTAGCTTCAGTAAGTACAAGATGACTACATTTTTCCCTGAATTAAATCTTCAATTTCTATCTCCCCCTGACTTTAATTACTCTACGGCTTTTAATCATAGATAGGCTGAGATATTTCTGATCTACTGTACAACTATCTTTATGAGCTGTCCTACCGTAGTTACTAATTCTCCTATACTTCTGGGCCCATCTCCTTTTTGAGTTTATAAGCGTTTACTCCCAGGTGAGGTATGGAAGCAATGAGTATGAAGAAAAAGTATTCCACATATTCTCCTTCACTCAGGGGAGCTTCAATAGATAACATGAGCCCCTGTACTCGATACCATTATAAATACTCATCAGTAGCCACTTGGTAATGTGATTATGGGGCAATTTTCTCTTCATTATAATTTAATGCATATTTTCACATGGATACATATCAATAGTGCTTTATGATTTTGAAATCTATTTTTCTTTTTAGCACAGAAACTAGTAGACATTTGAATGTGAATTTTGAAATTTTGTTTCCCCAGAATCATCTTTGACCTTCCTACTCTTAGCTAGTAAGTACTAAGGCTAGAAAGTACTGAGCACTGAAGCAAATGAAACAAGAAAAAATGAATATTACTACTTTCATTTCAATTCATAAAATTTAGGCAGAAATTTGTTTAGGCAGTTTTCTTGTGGGGATAGTTTTACATTTGAAGTGGATATATTCTTAAAGAGTAGTAGAGGAGAAGAAATTTGTGGTGAAGTTGTTTTGTATTGAACCTATGAGAGTGGATCTGTCTCTGAAACCTCTTGGGATAAAGAAGTTAAAGCAACTGGTCTGTAGTCTGTTTACTCCATTCATCCCCAGGGGGGAAAAACATTGCAGCAGAACTGGTATAATCTCCTTGTCAACTGGAGCTCCTGGTAATTAGTAATAATATTTACTAGGAGGAAGAGAGTTTATCCCTAAAATGCTCTTGGTATAATATATCTGTCTAAAGGTAAATATAGTAAATAGAACCCAGGATCTATGAGGCATGAGTTCCTAGAAAATGTCTTGGTTATACAACTCTCTGAGGAAAACATTTGAGCTATTTCATAATGTAAATACTCACATTGTACGTGAAACCTTGTGAGACTCCCTTAGAGACCTGCTGTTTTCTGTACCAAAGGGACATGCCCAGTGTGGGAAGAAGGACCTGGGGAACCACTTTCAAGTTCTGACCTTTCTCTGCTTTATCTGAGACTCTAGCTTGTCTGTGTCACTGATGTCATTTAGTAAAACTTGATACTGTATAAGATCATTTCACTTTGATTTTGCAATGTGACTCTATGTTTCCTTACCACTTATTCAACAAAGTGCAAACAAAATGTAATCGTTGATCTCTCAAATAAGATGATCAGAAAAGATAGTTATTTAGCTTCATCTGTAGACATATTGTTTATTACAGAGGCTTTGGAAATGGTTAACTGAGAAAAAATTACTATCTTTGGCATAGCAAAATAGAAAGTCTTAAAATCATTAAATTAAGTGGAGATTTAGCATCTCTAATAAAAGTTATATAAAGCCAGCAGATATTAAATAGAGTTAATGTCTTCATTCAGCTTCTTTCAGAAGCTGATCATCACCATGGATTCAAATGTAAGTAGCATGGCTGAGAGGTGAGCCTTAGAAG
>PVKH010004425.1:0-23375 GCA_004027955.1 Chaetophractus vellerosus
TATCCTAAAAAATATATAGATATATAAAAAATAAATAAATAATTAATAAAAAACTGCATGGTATTGGCACAAGGAGAGATATTCTGACCAATGGAACCAAATTGAAAGTTCTTATATAAATCCTCACATATACAGGCATATGATATTTGACTAGGCATCCAAACCCACTAAGTTGGGAGAGAATGGCCTCTTCAACAAGTGGTGCTTGGAGAACTGGATATCCATATCCAAAAGAATGAGAGAGGAACACCATCTCACACCTTATAAAAAATCAACTGAAGATGGAATGATGATCTAAATATAAGAGCCAAGACCATAAGGACCTTGGAAGATAATGTAAGGAAGCATCTACAGGACCTTGTAATAGGAAATGTTTTCATAAACTTCACACCCAAAGCACAAGCAACAAAAGAAAAAAATAGATAAATGGGATCTACTAAAAATTAAAAATCTTTGAGCATCAAAGGACATTATCAAGAAAATAAAAAGGGAGCCTGCCCAGGGGAAGAATATATTTGGCAACCATATATCTGATAGGAGCCCAATATCCTGCATATATAAAGAAAACCCACACCTCCAAAACAAAATGACAAGCAACCCATTTAAAAACCTGGCAAGTGACCTGAAAAGACACTTCTCCAAGAATGAAGTACAAATGGCTAAAAAGTACTCCTAATAAGGGAGGAGAATCCAGTGTATCAAGACCTCTTGTTGCATGTAACTATGAATCTTGTCATCCAATGAGTCATTCCAGGGGAACATCATGGACCCAAGAGAGGAATAGATTAGATCAAACAGGGGGTATTTAATGGTCAGTGGAAATGTTTTTCATTACCTTACAGTGATTGACACAGGATATGGTAAATCTAACCAAAATTTATAAAAGTGTATGGCCTAAAATGTAAACAATACTGTTTACATTTACAATGTTTAGTAGCTATGTTTATTTATCTGTATATAAGTTACAACAATGCTACCATCCACATACAAAAAGGTATTAATATGTGGTGAGGAAAGGGGGAGGAGGTTAGGTATATGAGAATCTCTAGTATTCTCTGTGTGAATTTGCTATGACCTAAATCTTCTTTGAAAATTAAATGAAAAATAATGAGACATTGGGGAGTGAGAGGGGGAAAGTGCCATGGTACAGATTGGACAGATATTGCAGGGATAAAAGGCAAAATGTCAAAAAAAATTTTTTATTTTTTCCAATTTTTTGAATATCCCAATCCTTTAATTTAATTTTTTAAAAGATTTATTTATTTTTATTACATATCTCCCCTTCCCCCCCCCCCAGCTGCGGCGACATGCCGAGACTGGTCACTGTGCAGGCACGGCTTTCCCCGCTTGTGGGTGGTTTTGCTTCCATTCATGGCCGGCTTTCAGTTCACGGGTGGCTGGCTGCACTCCATTCGCGGGCAACCTGACCTGCCCGTGGCAGCTTTTACCCTGTCTGTGGCAGCTTTTTGCCCTGCCCACGGTGGCTCTGGCCCACCCATGGCAGCTTGCCATTCTCAAGGCAGTCTGCCCACTAGGAGAGGTCCCCGGGAACCAAACCTGGGGCCTCCCATGTGGTATGCCGGCACCCTATCGACTGGGCCATCGAGCCAGCCCCTAATTTAATTTTATTTTTAGTTTTTTTCTTGTATTTTATCTCTTACATTTAAAATTGTTGTTATTTCATTTTCTTATGAATTGTATTTAGCTATTGTATTGGCTTCATCTTTGAAGAAGCTCTGGATCACAGAAGGATTAAAACTGGGGTGGGAGAAGATCATTGGTGGGTGGTATCAGGGATGGGGGTTGCATGGGAGGATGTTCACCTGAACACACATAAGAGGTATATATATTTGTTCAAATACTCATGGAACATGGTCACAGTGGGTCACTCAATAAATAAGAGAATTCTGAATTCCCATCATAGAGAGATCTGCCACATTCTCCAAATGGGCAGCAACAGTTCCCCAAGTGCAGGGGCAGTGTCTGGCAAAACAGGATGATCCACTGATGGGCTCTTGATATTGATGACTTTCTCTATGAGTCTTTGCTCTTGAAATTGAAACAACCTATTGTTATGGGGTGCCTAAGGGTTGCCTCCTGAGAGCCTCCTTGTTGCTTAAATGTGGCCTCCCTCTAAGCCAAACAGCATAGGAATGCATTACCTTCCTCCCAGTGTAGGACATGACTCCCTGGGATGAGCCTCCCTAGCAATGGGGGATTATGACCAAGTGCCAACTGGCAATATGAGTGGGAAAAGACCTCTAATAAAAGGGAGAAAAGGTAAAGACAAATGAGTTCATATGGCTAAGAGTCTTCAAAGTGAGTTGAGAGGTCATCCCAGAGGTACTTATGCACATCTCAGTAGGACTTCAGGCTTCCAATGTGGATATCACCTTAAACAGAGGGGCATCTGAGGGCTCTGGAGACACCCAGGTCCTATATCAGGGCATATAGCTCCAGAGTTTGGTGTCTTATCAGTGGGCCTTACTTTGGAACCTGTGCTCCTGTGAGTGACAGAATTGGTTCCAAATATGTCTTCCCTGCACATGATCCATCTGTCCCTTCTATTCAAACCTATATGTGGTGCTGGAGTTTGTAGTTATACTCCAGAGATCTTTGGGCTGTCCATGTGCCATCTGGGGCTAGAATCTCAGTGGAGCTGCAACTCCTACTCTACAGTTCAATAGACTCACCCAGGATACTTGGCGGGGAGATGATGATTGACAACTGCCATTCCAGGAAATGGAGGGAGTCTGCAGCTGCAGGCAGGATAATTCCATCCATCTTATTCATGAGATAGAAGCCACCTCTCACTTGGAGGTGGAGAGGACATCACCATCCCAGACTCATCAGGTTTGAAGGGAAGAGCTATCGGCTAGAGTGGTCTTACTGCTATTCTGTTATAGACACATTGTGATTCAAGCAATGGAAGAAATTACAACAGTAATGTGGAGCCAGTGGCCACTGGATGCTTTGGGGGCAGGGAGAGGGTTAAGGAGTTGTAATACAGGGACTTTATTGGGGCTTTGGAATTTTCCTGAGTGATGTTGCAATGACAGATATAGGCCATTTTGTATCATCATATAACATGCAGAACTGTGTGGGAGAGAGTGTGGTCTACAATGTGAACTATAGTCCATGCTTAGTGGCAAAGCCCCAGGATGTGTATATCCATTGAAGTTGTTGTGCCACACTAATGAATGATGTTTATGTGGGAGGTTGTGGGAGATGTGGGAGGAGGGATATATGGGAACCCCTAAAACTTTTTGTAACATTTATGTAATCTCAGTATATTTTTTAAAATAAAAAGTTATTATTATTAAAAAAGGGTCAAATGAGAATTTGGCTAAGGAAGTTCTCATCAGTTATCACCCTTTCCATTCAGCAATGAACAAAACTGAAATATCAAAATAAAGTTCTCAGAGGAGACATCCTCCAGGATTTCCATCTTCATAAACACACCAGAGTACAGGGCTGTACAACCCCTGAGTAAAAAATAAATAAGGACATACTAAAGTCAAGGGAAAACATAGATCATAGTTAGATTACTGAACAATATAATTTTAAATTTTGCAAAGAGATGCATGGTGCCAGAAAAACTTAATTTTTCTGGCCTCCTCTGGTGAGACTTTCATCAGATTCCAGGAGCTGCTGGGAACTCTAGAAATTCTCTTGTTGCAGGTAGAAGAACCATATTCCCCCTCAAAAAACTGAAGCACCTGGGACCACATAATTATTACTACTGAATATTTTGCTCTTAGCTCAGTGCAAGACACTCATTATGCTCTTGACAAATTCCTATGGAATGAAAGAAACTTTGGATAAGTAAAAGGACTATGAAACTAAAAGGAGACAGACAACATCCAAAAACTGACATTTCATCCAGCAAGGAGTCTACCAGAATCTAGTTGCTGGATGATCCCATGTCAACTAGGGCTTGTGGAAGACAGGATGGTAGCCAGATTTATAAAAAGACTCCCAAAGATCTCTGTTTCCTGTGATTCACACCCTCGTGTAATATCTTCCCCCTAAGGGGGGGGGGCTTGACCTAGTAAATAGCTTATAATGAACAGAATGCAGCAAAAGGAGAGGTTAATCACTTCCTACATTTGGTTACAAAAGATTGTGAATTCCAACTTTCTATCAGACTCTGTTGCCTTCTCAGTTTGTAAAATTTAATGAAGCAAATTTCCATGTGGAATGGTTCAGTTAGCAAGGAATTGAGAAGGACACCAGCCAACAGCAATGGACCAAGTTCCTCTGTCCAATAGTTCCTTTAAGAGAAACTAACTGCTGCCAAGCACAAGGTGGAAGAGCTTGGAAGTATATCCTCCCCAATCCAAGCCTTCAGGTGAGACCACAGCTCCATTGACACCCCTTCGGCTAACATCCTGAAATTTATGTTCAAATGTGAATACAATATAATTAAAGAATTATTGGATGTTTATATATTGAAGTCAGGAAGGGAAGGACATGTATTTATTCTCATAATTGCATATCCAAACACCAGAAAAATGCTTGATAGGGCTCAATAGTATCTGAGAAACAAATTTTAAACATTATTACATTTGGATGTAAAGACATATTTACATTTGTATGGAAAGACATAGTAACATATAATAGAACAATAATATTGAAGTTTATTACCAAAAATATTTACTACTAAAACACTACAGCATACATTTTTCTTTGAAAATTTCAGAAGACTATTAAAATGGTAAAAGACAAAATTATTCCCTTTGGAAACAAATATGTCTACCCCAAATTTAAATATATTGCTTGATTTTTCTTTATAAGTAATTTCCTTTTATTTCTCCCAGGAGATGTCCTAAGACATTTAAACTTTTAATTTTATTTAAAAATTGTTGTAACCATCTATTTATAGCCAAATCAGTATTGACATTGGATAATTCATTCTTTGAATTCCAAATATTTGAGACTTGCAGGATTGTACAGTCTTTATGACATCAGATAATTCTGAATAAAAGAGATCTGTGTTCTATGTTATTTTTATTCCTTGATAGTAAAGTATATGCACACTAGAAGGATGAAAAATAGCTTTCCATTAAATATGCATTTGCAGCATAACTATTTAATGTATATAGGACAGCACTGATGCTCCAATACTGAGAGAATGTTGGTAGTGTTACAAGTTTTCAGCAGGACTGATCCCCTTTCTGAAAATTCTCTGGAGCATTTCTCTGCCCCCCTCCCAAAATGAGAATCCACAAAACAGTGAGACTGCTGGGAAAAGAAATGAAGGTTGCTTTTGGATATTTTAGAGCAATTACAGAATGAAAAGATATAACCTATTTTCATTATCTGTATATACATTTTATGTAATTAGAGGGAAATTTTTTCTTTAGTCATAGTTTGCTTAGATTTTCCTCATTGGCATTCAAGGTAAAAAGGGTGCACTCTTTTTATCCATGGCTGATGAAGTTAGTAACAGCATAAAGAGGCATTATCAATAATGATTTTTCTACAGCAAGAAAGAATTTTGGACATCCATGTTCAAGAACCAATGAATGGGTTAAAAAATGTGATATATGCCATGGTATGCACATACAATGGAATATTATTCAGCCATAAAAAGGAATGGAATCCTGATACATGGGTTCTGGTCTTCTAGGTTCTTGGCTTATGTCACATAAAAGAATTTAAGGGCATGCCATAGAGTAGGCAAGTGAATAAAGAGTTTATTAAGAAACAAGTATACAAAGTCCTAGACATGTACTGCAGGTATGCTGCAGAGTGTGATGCACATGTGGGGCCCCAAGTTAGCCCTTTTTAAAGACTTTTACTCCTCCCCTTCATAATGTTGTAGAGGGTCCCCAGTTGTTTGTTGTTCTGATTATTTGCCCCATCCATTAGCTCTTATGGGGCCAATGGTGAGGCCATTTGTTTGACAGTATCAGGGGTTTTCCCTTGATCTTGAATGGGATGTCATTCCAAATAGTATCTTGTTCCCAATGGGATCTTGTTCCAAGTGGGAACTTGTTCCAAATGGGATCATATGGCTAGGGTCTGATGGGATCTTTCTGGCACCCTTGCTGTTAGGAGTTTTCTGGGTGGAGTCTCACTGCCATGTGGTCTGCAGGCCATGTTGTCTGTAGACATGGCTGGGCCTGATCCACCTTCCCTCATTCAATATCCTAACCTGCCTCAATGTGACAGCATGGGTTGAGTGAATAAGACAGGCACAAAAGGACAAACATTACATGATCTCCTTGATTTGACACAATAAGAATAACAAACTCATAGAGCCACAATCTGGAATATAGGTTACTAGAGATGGGGTGGGGAAAGGAAATGGGAAGATAAGGCTTAAAATGTATAGGTTCCTATTTGGAATGATGGAAATATTTTGGTAATGGATGGTGGTGTTGGTAGCACAGTATGAACACAAATAACAGCACTGAAATATAGTAGTCTTTTTAAAATTATATATCCCCTCCCCTTTTCTGCTTGTTTTTGCTGTGTTGATATTTGCATTCTTCTGTGTCTGCTTGTCTTCCCCCTGTTGTGGCAACCCACAGAGTCAGCTCATTGCATGGCCACCTTGCCTGCTTGTGGGTGGCTTGTCCTGCTCATGGGTGGCTTGCCCTGCTCACAGGTTGCTTGTCCTGCTCATGGGTGGCTTGTCCTGCTTGTGGGCAGCTTGTCCTGCCCATGGGGGCTTGCCCTGCCCATGGTGGCTTTGCCCTGCCATGGCGGCTTGCCTTCTCAAGGTGGTCTGCCTGCTCAAGGAGGCCCCAGGAACCAAACCTGGGGCCTCCCACATGGTAAACTGGTGTTCCCTCAATTGAGCTACAACTGAACCCCAGCACTGAAATATAGATCTGAATATGATTAAAAGGTGGAAATGTTTGATTGTATATACGGTAACATAAAAAAAAGTTTAATCCATGGAACAATACTACACAAACATTGGGCCATAAGTTAAACCATGAATATTTATTAATAGTACAATTTTGAAATGTGCTATCATAAATGGTAACAAATACTCCACACCAGTGCAGGTTGTTGTTTCTGGGTGGTATATGGGAATTCTGTATTTTATACATGATTGTTTTGTAAACCTACAACTTCTCTAATAATATAAAAAAAGAAAGGTGCTTTGAGCTCTGGAATGTGGTGATAGCATCCTCAATAATGAACCAGGGTTCTTGGATTTTTCAACTCTTTGAGTTCAGATGAGTACTGGTGAGCATTTTCCCCAGGAGAGATGGGACTCTTTTATTTTGAAAATGAATTTTAATCTGGAAATAATTGTGTGATCTCACTGTAGATGTTTGGGACAGGCTATCTAAGTGCTGATTTGGTTATTGGTGAGAAGGAATACCTCTGGAATTTAATTCATCTGTAATGGTTAGAGGGAACCTCTCTTGTTTTAAGATTCTGTGTCTATTTTTTCTGCAATTGGTTCCATGGGGAAGATGGGAGACAATGAAATGAATGAATAAATAAGCATATAATGGCAAAATATAGGTATTGCCTGAACATGAAGTACTGTTCTATTCAAGTGAACTCAACCATGGAAGGGAAAGGCTAACATGGGTGGGAGTTCAGATAAAGGAGGAATTCAGAAGGAAAACATTTAAACTGACACTGAAGGAAAATGAATAACATGTGAGAATATGTGCATGTAAGATTAGGAGGTGATGAAGGATAATGGTACTTAGTACAGAGAGAATAACATGCTCTATTGGGTTTCTGTGTTGCTGAAAGGGGGCTCAAGAATTAATTCCTGGGTGCCTAATGGAGCCATTAATTAATATTTGGAAATTGGAGGAGATATATTTTACATTTGTTTGGGGGAAGGTAATGTCTTCAATTTGAGATATATTTTAATTTAGGTGACAGTAACTCTTGGGGAAATATAAATAAAACCAAAATCATCCCCCAACACAGAAAAACTTTCTACAAAGGTAGATGAGAATGAAAAACAATTGTATCATTGAATAAACACTAAAGCAAAGTGTGATGCATCACAAGCAATCTGCAAAGAGATTCAAATACAGAAAGAAATCTTATGCAGAGACAACAATTTCATACATATTCTCAGTTATTTCTCATATCTTCATGACCTAAGGTAGATTTACATTTGGAGCTAGGAACACACTCCACTAAACCTCCACCTCCAGAAGTTATGCTCATCACTTATCAGGAACTTAGGAGAAATTTTCATTGATTACATTATAGAAATGGCTTCCTTTCTTTCTTAACTTGTGTGGTAAAATTTGCAAGACACTCATTTAAACTTGTACACACATTTCAAATATAAGCATTTCAAAAGGACAAAGAAAGTGGTATTATGATTATGTTTTTTTTTTTTTAAGTAAATACTCAGAGAGATGGGAGGGAGAAGTTGTCTTTTCCCTTATGTTCAACAGGGACAATAAGGACTTTATCATTTTTAAAGTTGTATTTGCCCTTACATAACAAATAAGCCCATAGGGGTAAAAGCTCAAAAATGAGATCTAGATGATAGTATGGTCACTGTCATTTTAGGGACAGAAATGAAAGAAATGTCATCAAAGAAAAGGGTCAGATAGTAGTACAGTATCTGAAATAAGTGGAGGAGAGAGGCTAGAATTGGTCATTAAAATGTTGAAATAATATTATTTGAGGAGTGTTTTAGTTTTTTTAGTTGAACAGGCAAATACCATGTAGTTTGCTTAAACAATAAGAATTTATTAGCTTATGGTTTTGAGGCTAAGAGAATATCCCAATACATAAATATATATATTTATACACATATTTATCCAAATCAGGGCATCCTCAAGGTGATGCTCCTAGAAGACTAGCATTCTGGGCCTGGCTTCTGGTGATCCTTGGCTCCTAGCTTCTCACATGGCAAGATACACTGCAGAGTGTCCAGGTCTCTCCTTTCTCTTCAGGTTCTGTTAATGTTCAGCTTCTGGATGCTTCTGTTGCTTTCTTTCTGTCTGATTTTCATTCTCTTATAAATGACTCCTGAAATAGGATTAAGACCCATCCTGATTGAAGTTGGCCAAGCCTTACCAGAAATGCCCTCATCAAAAGATTCTCATATCCTGGAAGGATAGGAGGTTATGGTCAGTCCATTTACAAAGGAATCATGAAAATCTTTTGCTGCTAAGAGGACAGAAATTTAAAAATAGGCAGAGAGACAAGCTTTGGTAAGGGCAACAACTGACCCTTTATGGGTAAGGAATGTTCCCAATGTGAATGGAGTGAAAGGGCTTACAGGAGATGCATCCTTCATTTATCTGTGAAGTTGTCAACTGTGATCTTCTGTCAAGATTGCTTTGAGAATTAATGGTCATAGTAACAATCTAATATTTAAGTAGAAACCTCAAAGCATTTTTATATTAATATTCTTGCAGACTCTCTGAGGAAGACACTGTTACCATCAATCCCACTTTCTGAAGAGTAAATGGGACAGAGTGGATAAGCAAATTTCCCTAAGTGGTTCATCTAAGAAGGGATGGAATTGGTGTTGAAATCCAGGCAATGTAGCTGTAATTACTGGGTGTGAAACATTATGTCAGGAAGGGCCTTCCCAATTTTCCCTTATACATGGCTCAGGAGGACCCTTGAAAGAAAACTCTAGGCATGATGTAGGTGGTCCAGCTAGCCTCATTTACACTTAGAGGCTGAAATTTTCAAATCCCTGCTTTGCATCAATAGAAATGATCTTTGTTATACTCATCTTAAAGAGGTAAACACTCTGTTATAAATTTATCCACTTTGTTTTAGTTCAAAATACATAAATATATATATTTATACACATATTTATACAAATACATATGCATATTTATTCATTCATATACTGATTATACACAGAACAGATGCATATATACAAAAACACACTCATATAAAATATATTAACTTTTTTCAACTTCCCACACAGTAGTTCAGTGCCATCTCTATCTAATGCACTGTAAAATCAGCTATGAAGTGTAATATCAAGAACAATCTTGAGACTTCATACCATGAGGAAGAGCACAGAGCTGTCTCTGAGTTATAATGCACAATGCTTTATCTCATGTTTAGCCACATCCCAAGTGGCTCAGCTCTGAAAAGCAGTGATGTTTTCAAAGTAAATTCCTATTGTACACTCAGTATATCCTGTATATTATGGTACATGAAGCCACTCCTCTTTTGAAAAACACAAATATATTTTTAGTAATCTTTTCTAAAATTCTATGACATTCATGTATATAAAATCATAGCTGGCACCCTATCTTCCCTTCCCTCTGACTTGGGGACCTGCAGGGACCTTGGTTTTATGGCCCCCTCTGTGGCTTCTTTCTAGGGCCTTGCAGAGTTCCAGGTTCCAGACCACGAGGTCTCCACATCTTCACCACACTTCAAGTCTCTCTCTCACCTCAGCCTCTCCAGCATTTCTTCTCAAAGTCAGAATATAAAGATCAATAAGGAGAATTCTGTAGGAAGGCTTTCTCATAAAAATTAAAAGTAAGAATATAGGGTAGGGAACCAGCTGTACCTCAATTGGTAGGGCTCCAGTTTACCACATGGGAGACCCCAGGTTCAGTTCCTGGGGCCTCCTTGAGCAGGCAGACCACCTCAAGAAGGCAAGTCACCACAGGCATGGCAAGCCCCCATGAGCTGGGCAAGCCACCATGAGCAGCCAGGCCACTGCATGGTGAGTTGACTCAGTGGGTCACCACAGTGGGAGGGAGACAAGCAGACACAGCAGAACACAAAAATGAACACAGCAAAAACAAGCAGAAAGGGGGTGTTATATAACAAATAAAAAATAAATCTTAAACAAAAAGAATATAGGGTACCTGAGAACACCCAACTGTCAAGGAGATCCAGTCCCTCACTTTCTAATTTAGAAAATACCACCAAACCTTTTGAGAATCACTAGGTGGAGGGAGACATTTTACTTTATGTTTTCCTTGGGAATGGTCAACTCAATGGGATGCTAAACAGATCTTCTTCCTATCCTAGACTTCATAGTTAAAAGGCAAGAGGGGAGAGATAAGGAACAAGGCCCAGTAGAATATGTATTTTATCTCTGGGTTATGGCCCCAACATGTTCCTGCTGTAACACTGCTATCTGTAAATTTTATCTAATTAGTTTTCAATTTAAATGAGTCATTCCCACTCTCCCAGCTGCTTCCCATTGAAAGTCAAATTTTATACACCTATAGCAGTAACATAGAGAAGTGATTTCATTGCATTGACAAAGAGGCAAATGGAAAAATCTGTTGAACCACAAAAATCACATCTCTGAAGAAGAATTATGGCAAAATGAATCAAGGGAGGACTCTGATATTGCAAATTGTTAGTCTGAGACTTGGTCAGAGGGTATTTAAATTCAGAACAGAGTATAAAAGAATTAAAAGGGAACACAGTTATTCTGAGACCTTTACTTGGTTCCCCCAGGAACCTCAAAGGAGCCCTCTGAGTTTTCCTCTTCTTTATATATAGGTGGTGGTAAATATGCAGAGAGAGCTTGAGACATACTCCAGACACAGTGACAGGTGGAGACCAACATTAGTCAGCTGAGGTACTAAGACACTTGATCACACCTTGATGTGTGGACATTATATACTCTGATGAGCTCAGGATAGATCAAATAATATAACATAATTTCTTTTCTCACTGTAAAATAAGCTTTACAATTCTAAATAGCTTGTTAATTTTTCACTCCTTGAGGACAATGATAATGTGCTGTAGTAGCAGCAAACATGAAAAAGTCCCTAGAATGAAAAACAAAAGAAGTTTCTCCACCCTCCCACAAAGCCCCAGAGTTTGGTTTCTTACCAGTGGGCCCTAATTTGGAATCCTTACTCCTGAGAGTGACAGAGTCTGAGCAAAATATGTCTTCACTGCACTTGGTCCATCTGTCTCTTCTATTCAAACCTATATTTGATGCCAGAGTTTTACGTATACTTCCATAGACCAGAGACTATGGGCTGTCCATGTGCCAACTGGGTCCAGAGGCTCTGTGGCCCTACAACTCCTACTCTACAACTCAGTGGACTCACCCAGGACACCTAGTGGGGAGATGATGATGGATGATGGCTATCCTAGGGAATGGAGAGATCCTGCAGCTGCAGGCAGGATAATCTCTTCCATCATATCCACAGGATAAAAGCCCCCTTTCACTTGGTGGTGGAGGGGACATCATCATCCTAGAATCCTTGGGATTGGGGGAAGAGCTATGGACTAGAGTGGACTTGGTGTCCTGTTATAGACTTGTGATTCATGCAATGGAAGAAATTACAAAATTATGTGGTGCCAGGGGCCCCTGGATGCTTTGGGAGCAGGGAGAGGGAAGGGCAATTGTAATACAGGGGCTTTTTCAGGACTTGGGAATTGTCTTGGGTGATGTTGCAATGGAGGATATAGACCATTTTATATCATCATGTATCATGCAGAACTGTGTGGGAGAGAGGGTGGTCTACAGTCTGAACTGTGGTCCATGCTTGGTGACAAAGCTCCAAAATATGTGTATCTATTACAAGTGATATGCCACACTGATGAAGGATGTATATGTGGGAGGTTGTGAGAGGTGTGGGAGGTGGGGCATATGGGTACCCCTAAAATTTCTGTGTAATATTTATGTAATCGATGTATCCTTAAAAAATTGATTAAAATTTGAAAAAAAGGACTTCTGAAAATTTAAATATTGCAGAAAAATTTTGTGATGAAAACTAAAAACAAAACCCAGCAATAAATAGCTTTTACCTAGTCAGAATAATGTAAATAAATTTAACAAAAATCATGACATCATTATTTTTAGAAAAGATTAGTACTGAGAAGTGGGCAGATATGTCATGGAATTGCAACTCCTCCTCTTTTGAAAAAAAGACATATATAGATTGATTATAAATTGGGGGTGTTTAAATTTTAAAATGAAATCAATATCTAAAAACTTAGATAAAGAAGTGTTAAAGTAATCAAATATAGTTACCTCTGGGAAGTGGCATTGAGGATATAAAGAAATGGAGCAGGGAGGACATTCCTGTTTGTTATCCTAATGATGGTTGTATTTTTCAGTATCTTAACTTCGGAATATATCATTTTGATCCAACACCCAAAGCAATGGAAACAGTTTGACACAGTAAAAGTTCTCTACCCAGTGATAACTTTTCTTGGCAACCATATGTATTTTCTCTTTCAAGGAGAGATGCTGTTGTATATTTATAGAGTGAGGCAGTGACAGTGTCCTCATTTTCCTGCAAAGGATTTAAGCACAATGGTGGGAAGTTGAAGTCGGTTGGGACTCAATGCTGCTCATTCTTTAACATCCATATGAATCTCTGTGATCTTGTAAAAAGTGCACATCCTGATTCAGTATGTATGGGATGGGCCCTGTGATTTTCCTTTTATAATGAGCTCCTGGTATGTGCTGATTCTTGGTCACATGTACCTCACCTTATTAGTAGCAAGGCCCTGTTTTGCATCTCCCCTTCTTTACAGAAGTGGTTTTCAACCTATGATGCCTATTCAAATCACCTTGGGATGCTTTAAACTCTGAATGCCCAGAACACAAACAAAAACAATTAAATCAGAATTTGTCATGATGGATCCTAGGTATTTTATTTTTAAAATAACTGACAGGTAATTTTGAGGTGCAGAAGCTTTAAAATCCATTGCCCTAGAGGGTGTGAAGAGATATGGGAATTTCTTACATTTAAAAATGCATGAACTATTGGTAAACACACAACCATTGTGCAGATGATTGTATCAGTAAAAATATTCAAGTGGTAAGTTCCTATTTCTGATCTCTCCTCAGAAACAATGCCTAAAAGAACAAAAACTGTCAGAATCATATTTGTCATAACACAGGGAAGCATTAAAAATTTACACCAATCACATGAATCTTGAATCAAAATAAAGGTGACTTAAAAGAAGGAGATCATGGGAACAGTTTAACTTCACCCTACACCTGAACCTTTCATGTGTGGGTGGTCTTGAAGACTGCAACCCATGTTCCCATGTGTGAACCCGATTCCATAGGGAGAAGGCCAAAGCTTGATCCCAATGAATTATGTTAATCTCTTTGGACCTTTCTGGGCATTCCCTTAAAGACTGATGCATGGTGCAGCCTTTCATTTCGTGTCTTGTAATTATCTTAAGGTAAAAATGTGGCAAAGGGGTGAATGGTTCTTAAAAACACAGAAATGCAAATAAGCAAGCACCACTACCTGGCAGAAAGAAGACAGGTGAAGTAAATTATAAACACACCAAACCCTGGCTTAGAAAGCTGGCAGGAGAGTTGCTTTAGAGAATAAGGGTTTTGAAAAGCTTCTGTGTTGAAGAGGAATCTAGAAATCCCAGCACATATCTTGGATAATACTTGTGATTAGAAAAGGACTGAGAAGATTCTCTGTTGCCACATCTGACTGGTAATTAACTTCAGAAAATTAGGAAGTTAAGACTAAGGCAGTGGTGTACATGGTCTGGCTAAACATAAAGGAATGCTCCGACCCAGCTGATATGCAAACACTGGAGTTATTTTACATATAAAAGGATTAATTACTCAATAAAAAAGCAGAGATTGGCAGAATGAATTTTTAAAAAATAACCCAAACACATTCTTTCTACAGGAGAATAACTTCTATAGGAACTATAAAAGGAACTATAAAAGAAGAGCACACTAAACCCTAAATTATGAAAAAAGGCAATAATAAAGATTAGAGTGTATGAATGCAAAATATAGAAAAGAAAAACAATAGACAAACTCAACAAAACCAAAAGTTTATTCTGTGAAAACATCAATAAAATTGCCAAACCTTTAGTAGACTGACAAAGAAAAAATGGAGAAAACACCAATAATTAAAATGAGAAATTAAAGTAGGGACATTACTAACAACCTTATCCAAGAGAATATTATGAACCAGTTGCAAACCAATTGTTGTAACCCCCAGTAGGGCAAGGAGCAGAAAACAAAAACAACCCTGATTTATTAAACTCCCATGGTGCCCCAGAATGGCACCCAGCCTGCACCTGCAAGGTGTGCAGTCTGGATAAAACCCACAACTCATTATAGCCAACTAAGAGGGGAACAGATGTCTTCCTTTCTGGATAGGAGGGTGCCATAGAGGATGGAGAGTATTTTCTCTCCTGTGTATTTGGTCAGCAGAGTCCACTTTGAATCTTGGCTCTGCCCAGACCAGCAACATGGGTAAGCAGGGGTTGAAAGAGACTCCTCTGTGGAAAGGTTTGCTGACTAGCACCACCTGTGGGCCAGTCAGGAAACTGTAAGGAAAAAACTGCATTCAGGCCTCTCTTGCCCCAACACCTGGGAGAAAATCTTCACATCAGTGAGTCCCTGACCTGAATTTTAAAAAAATTTATTTTATTTATTTACAACTCCCTACCCCCTCATTGTTTACACTTGCTGTGTCTCTTCTTCTTCTTTGTTTCTTTAGGAGGTACTGGGAACTGAACCTGGGACCTCTGATGTGGGAGGGAGGCCCCTGATTACTTAAGCCCACTCTGTTCCCTGCTTTGTTGTGTCTTTAGTTATGTTTCTCCTCTCATGTCTCTTGTTGTGTCATTTCATCCCATCATCTTGTCATGTCAGCTGACCATGCCTTCCTATCCTCTTTAGGAGGCACTGGGAACCTCTGCTCCCTGCTTTATTGTGTTTTCATTATATTTTTCTTCCTGTAATTCTTGCCACATCTTGCTTGTTGTGTCAGCTTGCTGTGCATGCTTATCACTGCAGCTGCTGTCTTCTTTAGGAGGCACTGAGAACCAAACTATGGACATCCAATGTGGTAGGCAGGAGCCCAATTGCTTGAGCCACTTCTACTTCCCTGTGGCCTGGTTTTGAAAACTTAAGCTAGGCAATTTTAAAGACCCAGATTAAATTGAACCAAAAATTAAAGAAGAACTGTGGGGAAAAAACCCTAGAAAAGAGAGAGAAATTGACTGTGAAATAAAATCACGAACATATTCAGATGCCTAGATATCAGCAAAAAAATTCCAAGCAATATTAAAACAGGAAGAGATGGCACAACCAAAGGAACAAACCAAATATTCTGATGAGATACAGGATTTAAGACATCTAATCAATGATAAACACACAAATCTCCTTAATCAATTCATAGAGTTGAAGGAAAATATGACTAGCAGGATAAAGGACATTAAGAAGACACTGGGTGTCCATGGCAGTACATTATGGTGGTTAAGAGATAATTTCTGGGGGCCGGCTCGATAGCCCAGTGGATAGGGCACTGGCATACCACATGGGAGGCCCTGGGTTCGATTCCCGGGGACCTCTCCTAGCGGGCAGACCGCCTTGAGAATGGCAAGCCACCATGGGTGGGCTGGAGCTGTCGTGGGCAGGGCAAGAAGCTGCCACAGACAGGGCAAAAGCCACCACGGGCAGGGCAGGTTGCCCACAGATGGAGCGCAGCCAGCCACCCGCGAACTGAAGCAAGCGCCGGCCGTGAATGGACGCAGAGACCGCCCACAAGCGGGGAAAGCCGCGCCTGCGTAGTGACCACTCTCGGCGCATCGCCGCAGTGGGGGGAAGGGGAGATATGTAATAAAATAAATAAATCTTTTTTTTAAAAAAAGAGATAATTTCTGGAGTCAAGAATATGGAGCTAGGGAACCAACTGTAACTCAATTGGTAGGTCTCCAGTTTACCACATGGGAGGCCCCAGGTTTGTTTCCTGGGGCCTCCTCAAGCAGGCAGACTGCCTCAATAAGGCAAGCCACCATGGGCAGGGCAAGCCACCATGGGCAGGGCAAGCCACTGTGGGCAGGGCAAGCTGCCCTGAGCAGGTAGGCCGCTGCACAGTGAGCTGACTTGGTGGGATGCTGCAGTGGGGGGAGACAAACAGACACAGAAGAATGCAAAAAAAAAGCAAAAATGAACACAGGAAGAACAAGCAGCAAGGGGGGATATATAATAAATAAAAAATAAATCTTTAAAAAAAAGAAGGGGGCCGGCTGTAGCCCAGTGGATATGCTGACTCAGCGCATCACCAGAATGGGGGAAGACAAAGCAGACACAGAAGAATGCAAAAATGAACACAGCAAGAACAAGCAGAAAGGGAGGGATATGTAATAAAATAAATTAATTAAAAAATAAAGTTTACTTAAAAAAAAAAAAAAGAATATGGAGCCAGTTTCTTTTCCTGGCTGTACCATTTACTAGTTCTAGGACATTGGGCAAGTCACTTGACTTCTCTGTATCTTATTTTCCTTTTGTATAAAATGGAGGTACAAATAGAACCTATGCTATAGAGATTTTTTTTGAAGATTATATAAGTTGATTTATAGAAAGTGCTAAGAATAGTGCCTTGCATATGTAAGGACTGCAAAAGTCTTGGTCATTGATATTTAATGCTAGGCTAGCAGGAGGGACTCAAAGTTTACTGTGGGGGTGGCACCAGGTCTGGGGAAATGAACCCAGAGATATTTGCAGGGCAGTCTGAACTAGTGGGTTGGGAAAGACACTCAGATACCCCCTTGAGGTTGACAGTGCTGCACACTCAGCTGGAAGTTCCAGGCTTTCTGTGTGGAGGTGAAAGAGAACCCCTTTTTCCTCCTTTCTGCCCTCTAGTTGAATCACTGAACTGGTGCTCATATTCCTCAATGCCAGTGACCCAGTGGGTGAAGTGAACTCTTCAGCACCATCAACAGGGAAAGTCTAGGGAAGGGAGGACCCACAGAAGGAGTGGGAGTGGGAAGTCTCTGCTCTGAGGTCCAGACTCCTCTGTCCACCTCAGGCCAGGGATGCTGGGTCTTATCATCACACTCAAACTCCCCTTCCAATGTGATTCACCCTGGAGGTCCCACCTGCTTGAGTTGTGCCTTTCTCCATGCCACAAACTCTGTGCCCTGTCCAGGCAAGAGATATCCAGTTTGTTGAATCTAGGGGGACTCAAGGAGAGTGACCTGTCCAGGATAACACTGCCAGTGCTGGCCCAAGCCAGTGTTCCTAGCCCAGGGAGCACAGAGCCACAGGCCTAGGAGAAGCACAGCAAGGGGCTGGTTAAGCATGGGATGGTTGAGGCCCCTCCTCCACCATATGCTCCTTGGAGCCTGTCCCAAGGAATCCCTGACAGGTGCTCAATGTAGGGGTTTCCTTGCCACAGGTAAATAAACATTTTGTTTTCCATTATTGTAAATTTCTCATTGGCTCTACTATAAAAAGAGAACATAGGCTCCAGGGAGTGAAATATTAACCAATAAATTAGAATTGCAAAAGTTGATCTACACTGAGAAACTGAACTGTGTTCTTGAAAGCCTTTCCATCATGGGATCTGATCCATCCCCCAACACTTTGGAGTCCATCATGTCCACACCCTACCAGGTGTAATCCAGTGTCTTAGGATCTAGATGGTCTGACTCTTCATCTCCACCTGACACTGTCTGGAGTGGCTCTTAGACTCTCTCTGCCCCTCTGTCACCACCTGTATATAAAGAGGGGGGAAAGGGATCCTGACTCAGGGGACTATTGTGAGGTCTGGGAGTGGGAACAAATTAAAAGCCTCAGAATAATACTTGTGCTCCCTTTTAGCTCTTTTATGATCTTTTCTGATATAAAAAACACTTTGAGCAAGTTTCAGAGTAAAAATTTTCCATAAGAACCACCACTCAATTCATTTTGCCACAAATCTTACTTCAGAGCTGCCATTAGTAGGGTTCATCCATGTTTTTCTTTTTGTAGTAGTTATGGTGCAAATGAAATCACTTGACCACACCATTGCTCTATGTGTGTGAAATTAGACTGAGCATTTGCAGTGCAAAGCAGCTGTGAGAGTGAGGATGAATCATTTAACTTAATTATACAAACTTGCACATAGAGCAGAGTGTTGCAGTAAGAGTATATTGGGCCCATCACCTGGGAGTGAAGAGTCAAAACAATATTTTGCAGGGCCTTGGAAATTTTTTCCCCACTCTTCAGTTTTTCCAACTGACTCTAAGATGCCAAGATAATCTGCTTGATATTCCTTTGACTTGGCCACTTCCAAGGAAAACATAAAAGAAACTATCTCCCTCTATGTCAGTGATATTCAAATGTTATGAATGTGTATTCTAGGTTAGGATAAACAAAAAAAGTATTTGAACTAATGTTTAATGTTCTCAGATACAGTTTTTAACCTGCAAACTACAGTTTGGGTAATTGAAGAAAGCCTTTAAAGAAAAAGAGCCTGTGGCTATAATTCACATTCCAACTTGAGTTTCTAGCTTGCAGTAATCCTGTAATTGAATAAAATGATTAAAATCAGCTATTGAGTTTGGAAACTAAGGCAAGGCATGTCACCTTAAGGAGTGGACTAGGTCCTCACTCCACAGGAAGCCATCCACTGGAGATAAAAGAACAGAACTAGAGCCTGATCTGGAACCCACAATCAACTGCACCTGAGCTCAGAAGCATCCTAGGGAATTCTATCTCAGAAAACAGATAAAAATGCCAGTCTCAAATTCTCTTTATGTATTTTATTTTCTTGTGTTTGTCATGTCTTCTGAGAAGCTGAATGAAAATTGCTGTGTGTAGCAGAATACTGCCGGGTTGAGAAACATGTTCAAAGGTACGTAAAATTCATACTCTGTGATTCTAATTTAGGGAAAAAATGGAAGCCTGAAGTTGGATCTTTCTGTGCTCCTTTCCAAGAAATAGAATGTAGATATCCTATGAGGGGAAGCCTGGTGAGGCTGTTTTTGAAAATGTACCCAACCAAGAATATACTACTTGGGGGCTGGCTGTAGCCCAGTTGGTAGTGTGCCAGTTTATGACATAGGAGGCCCTGGGTTCAGTTCCTGGGGCCTCCTTGAGTGGGCAGACCACCTTGAGAAGGCAAGCCACCACAGGCAGGGTACAGCCACCATGGGCAGGGCAGAGCCACCACCTGCAGGGCAAGCCCCCATGAGCAGGGCAAGCCCCCTTGAGCAGGCAGGCCACCACATGGTGAGCTGACTTGGTGGGTCACCACATGGGGGGGACAAGCAGACATGGAAGAATACAAGAATGAACACAGCAAGAACAAGCAGAAAGGGGGGGATATGTAATAAATTTTAAAAAAGAATATACTACTTAACCATCCATGCCATATTTTAACATTTTTGCCTTTAATTTTTTCTCAAGAGTGATTTTATCACTATTATGAAATGCTTTATTAATTATGTACCACACTTGTCCTCAGAGAAAACTGACCAGCCAGGGCAAAAGGAGACAGTGTCATCAATTTACTATGGAGGGAAAATTACTCTACTATATCCCAGGCAGAAGGGGCACATGCCCTCAGTGTGTGATATTAACATAACAGTGATGGTTCCCAAAGGATCTCACATTCAATCTCTCCATCATTGGAGCCTATTGTATCAAGAATTCCCAAACCCATATTTAAACATAAAAAAACTACTGTCTGTGAATTTGCTTTGCTATTGATCATACAGATCAGTCACAGAAGTGTCAGAGACATACAAAACATATACAGGAGACTAGCAAGCAAGGAATTTAAGTTTTCTGTGCTATTTAAAGGGGAACATATACAGTAACAACACAGCCCCCATTTTACCATTCAAGAATTTTCTGAAATTCAGTGATTCTTGACAATTTTTAAAATATTAAGAGAACTGACTAAACTTTCAAATATGTATTTAAATTATTTTAAACCTTAGTGAATCCTGATTTAAATACCCATAAAATATGTCAATGCATGGGAACTGGCTGTGGCTCAATTGGTAGGGCTCTGGTTTACCACATGGGAGGCCCTGGGTTCAGTTCCTGGGGCCTCCTGGTGAAGGAAAGCCACTGTGCAGTGAGCTGATGCAGCAGGGGGAGACAAGCAGACACAGAAAAATGCAAAGCAAATGAATACAGTGAGCATAAGCAGCAAGGGGAGATATATAAGTAAATAAAAAAATGACAGTGCTATTTCATAGAGGCAGTTCTTGTTTTGTCATGTTTTTTCAATATTAGGAAAAGTTTATTAAACAATTAATTGCTCTATTGAGTAAAAAATACACAGTCTATAAAGCACTAAGTAATTTAAATATGTAAGTCATAGCAAATAGGTGGCAATTCCTCATCCACGTTCAAAAGAAAACTTGATGGAGACTGTTACAGAGTAGTTTTTCATCAGGGAAGACATCAATTAAATAACACCAGTCTCCCAACAGCACAATTCAAATTTCATTTATGATAGCCTAGTAAATGTGGGTAATTGCATAAAGTACAGATATCTGAAATAACAGCCACTCATTGTTCCTTGGATAGACTGAAAGAAGGGCCTTTTCCTATACAAAAATGTGTATCAACTTGAGCTTTCTTGACTAGTACTAGAATCATCACTGTACTTCAGCACCCCACACATTTTGGTTCTGTAAGATTGGAATATTTCAGTCCATCTGTGTCCTGTAGTTTGTCCTTTTTCAGGGCCATTTGGTACAATCTGATCTGTGTTCAACAAATGCCTCACCACTCCATCTGCATTCCCTGCTGCAGATAAAATGAAAGCCTGATGCTCTGTCTTGGATTTTGCACTTGGAGTGGAAATTCTGCACATCCTCAATAGAACAAGACTAGGACAAAGCTTGGAGCTTGACAACAAATCCTTTGCCTTCCTCAGGACCCAGCATCATGGATACTTGACAGGACAGGCATATTTTTCTTCAACTACTTGAATTCATATAGGAAATTTGTGTGTTTATCATTGATTTGATGTCTTAAATCTTTTGTCACACCACAGGTTTTAGTGTGTTCCTTCATCTGGGCAATCTTTCCTGTTAGTGTGGCTTGTAATTTTTTCCTGATACCTAGGCATCTGATTATGTTGGTGAATTGATTCTGATGGCCAATTTCTCTCTCTTGCCTGGCCTAGTAGTTTTGTTTCATAGCTCTTCTTTGATTTTTGGTTCAATTTATTCTCAGTCTTTAAAATTTCCCAGACTGGTTCCCATTAATAGGATGCAGATCTGATTAAAAGGGGTCTGGGAAGAGAGACTTCAAATAGTGTATTTTCTCCTTGCAGTTTCCTGGTCTGGCAGCAAATGATGCTTTTTGGTGACTCTTACCATGGAGGTGTCTTTTTCAACCTCCACTTGACCACCACTCAGACATGGTCAGAGCTGAGTTTCAAAGTGGGCTTTGATGGACAAACTCACTGAAGAGAAACTACTCTCCAGTCTCTGCCACACCCTCAAGGAATATTTCTGTTCCCTTCTCAGTTGGCTGCATTGAGCCATAGGTTTTACCCAGGCTGTTCACTTTAAGTTTAGGGGATGGGTGCCATTACCATCTGTAGGGGGTAGTAACTTATGGTTTTCATTGAGTTCTTCATCTCTCAATCCCTCACCCTCCTGGAAAATGAAAACTCTCCTCATCTGCCAATCCCCTAACAGTTCCTTTTGAGAGAGTTTTGCCCTTCCTTTATTGATTTTGTAAGAGAATTGAGCTATGCCTACCTACTCCAGTACCATTTTCCTAGACATCCCCTTTCATCTTCATCTTCTTTTATTAAATTTTCTCAGTGTTTACTGTCTCCAATTTGGGGTAGAGTTTTGTCATTCATTGTTCTCCTAATATCCTAAAAATCAACATTAATTTTAGCAATTTATTTAGATTCACATTCACAGATAATATGATTCAACATTTTAACATGTCAATTATTAAATTGATACAATTAAATCATCTCAAAATTCCAGACAGATATCCTAAGGAATATCAGAATCCAGTTCTAGAAGTTATGTGAAGGAAAAGGTCCCATGTCATTGAACTACAAGTTCTAGCTGCCAAATGGGAACTTACTCCCCCTGGGTCACTTTGGATCCTTTTTTTCATGGTCTGGCAGGCAAAAACAGAAGGCAATATCTTGGAAGGTTAATTCACACTCATCATCAGGATGAGAAGGAATCAAGTGTTTTGTTACATATTAGAGGGAAGGAGGAATATGTTGGCATCCACATTATTTATTTGGATATCTCTTAATAGGCCCTCTCCAATTGTGTTAATAAATGTACAAAGGCAATCTCTGCCTAAGATGTGCATGGTGACAATGATATTGAACTCCTCAGAGCTCATAGTCTGAAAGTTAATGGAGGGAGATGTGAGTAACACTGGAGTGGCCATTCTGCCTTGTCTGATGGAGATGACAGTCCATCAGAACTTTTGTTTTTTTTTCTTGTGAACCACTCTTTTATGAAGTTCAAGTTCCTATAACAAATCAGGATCTCTGAAACACTTGACACCAATGAAGGTTTCTGGTGTCCACCCACAGCAGAGAGGAGTGATCACTCAGTGAGCATTCTCATTTCCACATTTGCTAGGGGATTCCTAACTTTTGAGATCTGTGGCTGGTATTAAGAGCCCCAGAAGTTGCATGCTGCTTATGGTTCTCTCTGTTGTAGCTGCTTTAGCTTTATTTGCATCATACAGTCTG
>PVKH010004426.1:0-23226 GCA_004027955.1 Chaetophractus vellerosus
GGTTAGTTTTCAACTTGAGGGATTTGATCAAACCCTGGAGGTATGTCCTTGCACATTGATGGCTTCTGAATAACCAAGAATGGGGAATAAAATCCAAGGACAATCCCAGGAAGGGAGTCTAATAGAATGTACCTAAATAAATCCGAGACTCCAAAGCATCATATTTAAAGACTAAGAGAGAAAGAGAAATAATTCACCTTAAAGAAAGGGTGAGCAAGAAAAGTTATCTGTTTCAAGCTTAGCTCTGAGAAAACTGGGTTTGGGGGAAACATTATTCCCTTAGAATTCATAATCTTGGGCTGGAGCTAATGCAGGCTGCTTTCTGAATTCATGCTTTAGAGTCTGAAATGTCTCAACTATATTATTTAATTTAAAATGGTCTTTGGTCAATTGTGCCTCCAAGGAAATGCTAATTTGAAAACACAGATATTGCGTGAAGGAACTAAATTTCAGATGAAGAATAATTTACAAAATAATATTCCAAGGAAAATATCAGCCAATAATCATGTAAAAACAGCAATACACACACACAAGAAAGCAAGGCACCATAAATGAGAACCCGGAGCAAAACCAGATTATAGAAAGATGCTTGTAAATACTTCAAATGCTGTGATTATCAGATATAGATAATAAATTATACATAGAATATACTTAAGTAAATAACAGAGAATCTTGAGAACTTGCACAAGATAAAGGTATAAATAAAAAAGGAACAAATAGTTCTTTTTAAAACGAAAAATATTACAATTAATATAAACTACTCAAGGGGCACATTAGATCCAGTGATACAAGTAAGGATGTGAATATTATCTCAATCGTAGCCCAGAGAGAGCGCCAGAAAAATATGGAAAGTGATTAGGAGATAAGGAGGACACACACACACACAGACACACACACACTGTGTATAACCAGAGTTTCAAAATGAAAAATAGAGGAAGAAAAAATATCTGCAGAGATTATGACTCAGAACTTACGAACTACGTAAACCCATATATTTAGATATCCAAATAGAAACAAAGCAAGATAAGTGAAATAAATCCACACCTAGATAGCAATCATCTAATAAACAGAGGAGATTCTTACAAATATTACTAATAATAACGATAAGATTTTAAAGGCAGCTAGAGAGAAGTGAGAATCACTTACAACAGAAAGGCAGTATCCCTGACTAAACTTTTATATTGTGCTGAGGGAGAAAACAAAACAGCATAAAACAAAATTAGAGCCTGCCAGCTGAAAATATATTTGCAGAAAACCCAGCTTTTAAAAATGAGGGTATAATAAAGAATAAAACACAGCCAAACAAAAAAAAAGTTGACCACCAAGAGAATCTCATTAAAATGAATTCTAAAAGAGGAACCACAAACAAAAGAAAAGTATTTTCCAGTTGAAAGTTCTAAGAATTAAGAAGGAATGAAGTTTCTATTGGTAAATACATGGGTAATTATAAGTAACTTTGACTTCTTAAAGTGATAATAACAATATTTGACAATGGTAAAAGAAGGATACAACTTAATTATGGGCAATAGTAAAAGCTGTTTCTGCAATAGAATAATTCTACTTAACCAATTCTCTGATCCTTATATTGTTCAGTTAGAGATATAGATATTGATTAAGCTTAAATTGTATTCAGTATGCCTGTGAACTAACTAATCACTTGAACCATACTACGCAACTTTCAAAAAGTAAAGAGAAATAGAATGAGGAAAAAAAATAATCCAAAAGGAGCCAAGAAGTAGGAGGCAAAAGGCGCACACAACAAGAGAAATAGAAAACACATAATAATTTGATATAATCATACCCAAACATAACTATAAAAAGTAATGTAAATGAGATAAATATTTCGGTTAGAAAAGGAAATCTTGACACACTTAAAACATAAGGACTCAGGAAAATAGAGAGTCAAAGGTTTGGTAAAGATAGGTAAAGCAATTACTTACCAAGAGAAACTGATGTGTTAATATCAGACAAAATGGACAATGGCAAAAATCTTTACTAGAGATTAAGAGGGTCCTTACCTATTGATAACATGTTCAATTTAAAAGATTTTATAAAATTGTAAGTTGCTTGCATGCAGTAATATAACTTAAAATATAAAGTAAAAACTGATTGAATTACAAAATGAGATGAAATTCTCTGTGATTATAATGGGAGCTGTAGCATAGTCTCTCAATAATTGAACAAAATGATTAAACTTAGTACAACTATGGAAGATTAGAACAGTATAATGAACAACTGTCAAAAAATGAAATTCATAAAACAATACACTCAATAATTCATGATGCACATTATTTTCATACATACGCAATATTTATTAATATAAAAACATATGCTTCCCTTACAAATTGTAAATGACTCTCATCATCATCATAAAGACCATATTATTTGATAATGGTGATACTGAAATAAAAATTTAATAAATAATAACTAAAGAAAACACATATTAGGAAATAAAAACATATTCCTAAACAGATCAAAATTTTAATAAGATTCATAATATCATTTATTTAAAGATAAATTAATTTTAACCAAAAATTAAAAGATTAAACACTTATGAGATACAGCTAAAACATATAATAAAAAAAATTATGGTCTTAAAAGAACAACACATGTAATTTCTTTAGAAATTATAAATTGAAAAGTAGAATAAAGCCAAAATGAATGAGAAGAAAAGAAATAATAAGTATAATTTCAGAAGTTAAAGTGGAAAGCAAACAATAAAAATGAATATAAAAGTTGATCCTTCTAAAGGAAATATTGTCAAATTTTACATATTAAAAAGAAAGCAAATAGAAAGCAAAAATAAACATTATTAGAAATGAAATGGTATTATGAATACAGAAGCTGCAGAGATAAAATTGATAATAAGAGGTTTACACAAGATTTGAAATTTTAACGGTTGGTAATTTATAAAAATATAACTTACCAAAATTGTGTCAAGGGATAATATAAACTGCAGTATCCCCATATCTATATAAAAAATCAAATCAATGGATGAAAACACAATATTCCCCCAAGAAAACACTGAGGTTTAAATGAATTTAACAATGAGTTCTACCAAATTTTCTGAGAAAGGGAAAGATAGGTAAATTTACTTTTATGGGGATAACATAACTTGACATCAAACAGGATAGAAACAGTATAATAAAAAGGTTACAAGCTAATCCCACTCATGAAAATAGAAGTGATAATCTTAAGATATTAGCAATCCAAATCTAGTTATGCATTAAAAGCAATAAAACTTCATCTGCAAAAGGATTTTATCTCATGAATGCAAGGTTAATTTAATAGATACAAGTAGAATGATGTCATCCATTCTATTAACAATTTGAGGGAGACAACATATGATACTTCAATAGGTAAACAAAACTCTTCAAAAATATTGAAGATATAATCATGATAAAATTTTGGTAGACTACAAATACACAGGAAATCACTTAACTTCATAAAGGTTATTTACTAAAAACTTGCTGCAAACATTTATTTAATCATGTAATATAAAATCTTAAGTATCCAAGCTCAAACAAAGAGACTGCAATGAGACTCTAACCTCTTCTGGACATTTAAGTTGAACCAACTTCTGAAAATATACCTATTATGTCCTTTCTTCTACCTCAGTGCATTGCAGGGTGTGCTATATGGCTTCCCCAGCAGCTCTCTAGAGGACAAGAAAGACAACTCAGATGTCCTGGGGACTTGATGCCTGATGAGGCCAGCTCTGAACAATGATAAAGGCAATAGGAAGCAGCTGGCGGATATTGTTTGGTCTTCCTATCACTTTCCTCCCTCCAGAGAACATTCCTGAACAGATCATTCTGAGGTACAGTGAAGACATTCAGTTTGTCCAGAAACAACCTACATAGCTTTTCTTTTGAAGATGTGGCCTGGTCAAAATTGCCCTGGCTTGTATTTACTTGCCTCCTTCCTTGCCTCACTTTTTTCCTCACTTGTGCTTCCATGGGATTGCATCCCATCTCCAATAGCATATATGCTTATCTAATTTCCAGGAAACCACTGAAATCATTCATAAACGATAAAATTAATTAAATATGGTATATTTATATATTAAAATACTATGGAACAGGTAAAGCAAATGAACTTCTTTAAGCAAAAACACATGAATGTGAAAAACATTAATAGAAAGCGAATGGGTTAAGTTGCAGAAGCATATACAGTATCCTTCTATTTATATAAATTTCTGAAACAGGCAAAATGAAGCAATTTAATTTTTACAGATACCAACCTAGTTGGAGAAACAATTTTTTTAAAAAGGCAAGGAAATGAGTAAAACACAATTTAGCATAGTGGCTATCCCTTGTGGGGTGGAGGCAGGTAGGTGGAAATATAAATGGAGAAAAGAAACACAAAGGCCTTTTAAAGTACGAAAGAAGTTTATTTCTTTGGATATGTGTTCATTTTGTTATTTTAAAGCTGTACGAATATGTTTCATACACTTAGCCCATATCCCTTTAGGATTCTTTATTCCCATGCTTTTCTTCAGTTTCCTATTGCAAGCCCCTGCAACCCACTTTGAGTGGGGTTTCTCCATCATGGGTTGTGTGCTAGACCTACCTAACTGGCAGCTTTGAGGTGCCTGGTACTTGATTCTGGCAAAAAGCATCCCTTTACCAATGACAAATAGGAGTTGATAGAGAGATGCCTTATATTCCACACCTCTCCAGTGAGGCAGTTTTGAGGTGAATTCTCCATATCTCCTAGCTGCCTCCAGGAGGATCCAGGCTGTTATACAGAGTAAACTGCTTCATGTACTACCAAGGTGTTGGCTTTCTTCTTTTGGCTACTAGGCTCCAAAGATAGCCCTCAATGAACCAAACTTCCCATGCTGGATTATGCAAAAGCCATCAAATAGTCTTCTCTCACTTCAAATCTAGGGTGGCCTTGTGATTGCTTTAACCACGAAATGCAGTGGAAATGACACCATGCAGTTCCAAGCCTAAAGCTGACAAGCACTTAGCCACTACTTCCACTTCAGCATTTTCGGAAGCTCTGAGATGCCAAGTTAGAAACCTGACTATACTTTCGGAAAGATCAGGTTGAGAGACATGTGGAAAGGACACATCAAGAAAAGGCCTGGAGATTGCCCGGAGAGAGAGAGATTGGAAGGATGGATGGATAAGCGGATGGATAGATGGATGGAAGGATGGGTGGATGGATGGATAGATAGATAGAAGCAGACAGATAGATATCTAGTCTTCCCACAGGCTTCTAGTTGTCCTGCCAAGAAATTAGCCTCCATCCTGTGGAAGTTCCCAAGTGAGAACAGGTGAAAAACCAAAAGTATAGAATTGTGGGATATAATAAATGGTTGTCATTTTACAATACTAATAATGGGGTGGTTTATAAAACAGTATTAGAAAACAAAAACACCTCTCCTCACATTCTTATTTTTCTCACTCTCATGTTGGTACTTTCTGTTTTCTCCTCCCAAATAAATAACTTGAACTCTAATTCTAGTCTAAGGATTTACTTTAAGGGGAACCCAAACCCATACAGTATAAATAACAGCTAAAAGAAAATAAAGCCAAATCAATAAAAATAAAATGATTTCACATTATCAAATTCTCATAAAAATATACATGCAGAATAATTATTACCCTCTTTTTTTAAAAAATCAGAAATGGATTCTGGTGAGTAGAAGTTATTTGCCAAAAAGGGACACAATAAGACAATGATATTGTCATATTCTATGCAAAAGAGTATATGTTGAAGTTATTTCTAACAATTTTTGTGTTACCATTCTTATCATGAGCAATAAAACCAAAATTGGCCAAATGGCCACACACGTTTTTGATAATTTGTGAGCTTTCTATCTTTAAACTGTATAAAATAAAGGTTTATAGTACCAAAGGATGATGTCTTATAGAAACATGGCTCTAAAAACAATTTAGAAAAGACATTTAAAATTTAAAAAGATTTGAAAAAGATTTTAAAAAGAAAGACTATTTTTTAAGTTATTGCTTTTGAAATGTATTAATGGGCCCCAAATTTTGTTCTTTGGAGACATTTCAAAATAGGGCAGCCTTTCATCTTTATGAATGAGTCACATGTAGATTATCTTAGAAGTAGAAGAATGTAGTAGCTGATATCTTGCTGTCCTTTAAAGACTGAGACACAAATAAATCAGGCCCATTTTCTCATCTGTTACTTCACATTTGTCTTTAATTTCTTTCATTCCACATAATCAGGGTTTACTCAGAAGATATCCTACCCACTATCTAGGGTTAATAGGGAACAGAATCACTTTTATTTAATAGAGGAGTTAAGTATTTTGTTAACTATTTTGCTATCTGTAAATCATTTTCTGTAGATAAATGCTTTATACTGCCGTAATATGTTATTTTGGAAAAAAAATCAAATAATTATTCTGAATACTTCTAATTTATTTAAATATGCCATTACATATACCTTTAAAACTCTATTAAGCCCTGAATTCCATTTTAAAGAATGTTTTCCTGTAATCATGGTTTGAAACTTGGATAGTTAGTCTTTGAAATGCATAAATTATAGCAAAGAAAATCGGCATAGTTTTCTTTTCCTGGGAAGTGAAGCAGTTAATATTCAACATGAAATGTCTAATCTTTAAATACATTATAATCTAACTGCTTAGGATAATTTTTGCTTTAATACCTTAAGAGTCTGCAAAGCCTGAAGGATGGGATTATTAAGATGGAATTTTAATGTCAAAATTATCAGAGAAGTGAACATATTGCTAGTGTTCATAAAAAATGTATTCAATTTCTGTATGATTTGTTCAAATAAGAGATGAGAATATATTTGATTATAGCCAGTAACTAACCCCACATTTGATCGGATGACTGTAGGTCACTGCTACATAAGTACTGTCAACTTCAGAGATTAGACTATTTAAGAGCTAAATTTACTCTAATATATAAAGGTGCCTGCAGAGATGGGCATAAAAATGTAGTCATGAAGTAATTAAACTCTTAGAATATTTTGTGGTGAAAATAATAAGAAAAGGGGGCATGGAAATAAATATTAAAAATGAATGCAAATGATCATAATTTCCAGGGAAAACATTAATGCAAAAATGTAGAAAACATTTCTCAGTTTTCATTTTTTAAAGCTTTGAGATAACTCAAAACTAACATGCACAACAGATTTCTAAACTTAAAGCCTATTCTATTTAGCAGACTTCTATTAATGTTGAGATTAATCTATGATGTAGAATTTACTGTAGCAAGCCAACGAATATGAAAAAGAAATAACAAGATAACATTTAACTGTACTATTTTAGGCAATTGTTTTAAAGCAAATACATACTTTGCAGTACTTTTTATAATCCTGCTTGTCAGTTTCTTAAGGAGGATTATCCCTGCAGCAATACAAACTTCCCCTTCCACATTATCAAACACCTACAATGATGTGCTCATACATAATCATTTACAACTTATTAATAGCAACTACAATAAGGGATCAATAGTCATTCAAACTTAAAATTATAATTTTTCAAACCACTGATGGGGAGGGATGTAGGGACTTGTCTTATGTGTTGGCCTTAAGATACAAAAGCTCAGTAGGTACCCTTCTTAGAACAATGCACATTTGTAATTTATGAATGTTCTTTTATATTCTTGTGAGATATAAATATACAGTTACATTTTCCCTTTCCCCAGTGCTACATAATTATAACTTGTAATATGTAAATATTTATGAATTCACAGGATGTTCGCTAGGAGAGAAAAATGTTATACTTGCAGATTTGTCTAGTATTTGCAGAATTCAGCTTTATTATTAGGCTTTGTATTGTATTGCAAAATGTAAAAATACATTGTGATAAATTTTACTTGTCTAGAAAACATACCATCTGGTGATTCTTTTGAGATTTGGGAATTATCTCAACATCATTTATTGCTAGAGATAGACATTACAACATTAGTTGAAAAAATTTTCCCCTTACTTATATAAAAGGAAAGGGAAATATAATTCCCTATATTCTGGATAATATAGTTAGAACCTTAACATCATAAGGTATTCGAGTTTATAGGACCTTAGAGATCATCTAGGCAGGCATAACACATTAATTGACTGGCTACAGCTGAAATGCCAAGTAAAGATTCTGAGGCCATCTATCAGTCCAGTGAGGAAGAGCTCTTGGCTGATTTAGAATTTTTTGTGGGTCCAGGATGAGAGCCTGGGAACACGCATGCAATGGATTTGCCATTCCTCACATTCCTGACCTATTCAATGATGCCCTCCACATGATCACAAAAAGCTGGTCAAAAAGAGTCCTCTTTCCAAAGCTACCCACAGAGTTGTGAAGCAGATCTACTTCTTAATACCTGCCCATATATCTGCTCACAATTTAATTTCCAAAAGTTTATTCATGTAATCCTAATCTATTCCTCATTTCAAGCACACAGACACAGATATTTGAAGATTAACATGCCTTTTCCCTTTGTAAATTTCTCTTTTCTCAAGTCAAAAGTCTTCAGTTGCTTCAGCTTCTTAGCCATGGCTATGGTTTGTTCAAGTCCTTAAAATATTGCTTCCAGAACTGAGTCCTCTAGGTGATATCTCACCTGTGTAAAGTAAAACAATTCTTTCTCTTCATGAAAATGCAATACTTCTACTTAATGCAGCATAATTGTCTATTGGCTTTTGTGGGTGTGGCATTTTCACCCTCTTGGATCACACTGCACTTGCAGTTGCCAAAACTTTTTAGATATTTTTATGTGAATTATTCTTAAGTTACCTCTTCCAAATACTAGATGTGTATTAATTTCTGCAACTGGCAATAATGATAACCAGATTTTTGTGATTATTATTAGCCAGAAATCATACTAAACATATTACCTTGATTATATTATTTTAAATCACTATAACCCTAATTTTATTCACAGGTGAAGAATCAAAAGCAGAATAAGTTAAATATTCCTCCAAAGCTGTGGCAGCATGATATTTAATCATTTAAAATTTATTTTGTTAGCTTGGAACAATTCATCTTTTTGAGTTTCTATTTAGTAATTATGTTAGACTCTCTTAGGTAATAAGAAACATATATGCTGAACATACATTAGAAATAGAAGACTTATTTTAAGTATATTTGAAGAAAATGAGAAATGAAAAGCTATCTCAGAAGTCACACAAGCAAATCTCTTAGGAAAAAAAGAATGCTTCTGCAATGTTCAATAGCTTTCATGTCCCAACTGCAATATCCTTTAGTCCAACAGGAGAATGCTTTGAGGTCACCATCCCTCTCAGGGAAGCGCTTCCTTTTCTCCTTACAGTAGGATGAGACATTATGGTCAATCACCTGAACTCCGTCCCTGTTGCTGCTGCTCCCTGCTCCCATGCAGCCAACAGACCTCCCTTGATCTCTGCCTAAAGGCTTCTTTTTCTTTGCATTCTCTGCTTATTCGTTTTAATAAAATACTTGATGCTTGCCACAGTACCAAGTACCTTACATTCAATTCCTATTTAATTCTCACAACAACTTTAGAGGTAAGCATCAGTTTTGTTATCAAATGACATAGGAAAACAACTGAGGCTTGGAATGATTAGGCAACCCCAAAGTTGTCCCATATCAAACAGCAAGGGCATATCCAAACCTGCATTCATAGGTTTGACCCCAACGTCCATGCCCTATGCTTACTGTTTGTCTTCCTCCTATCTCTTGTTCACCTTCTGCTCACTCTACCACTAGTGGTGCTTTTCCTGTGTCTTCCAAATGACAAAAACATTTATTAAGTGATTGTAAAGTCCCTTTCATCCAGGTTCCCAAAGAATGTCTGAGACTTCACCAAATGCTTCACTTAAGTGAAAATACAAAATATTTATAGTTTTTTTTTAAGTCCACCAATCTAACAAATCTATCAAGAAAATAAATCACATTAATTTGAGCAAATATATCTTAGTAGTATACTGTTAAAACTTCACAACACACATACCTGAAAATCCATGAAACAATTCTGTGGAATTTACTTTATATTTATACTTATTGAGTCTAGATTCCACAGATAGCTGCCCCCCTCCCCAAATACTTGGAAATAATTACACATTTTTTTCTCTTAGCTCATCTTTCATTTCTTATGATTTCCAAAAATTATACCCTTTCACACTCTCACAATTTATACTCCTCTGCCTAGAAAGAGTAAGCGTTTTGGAGAAGTAGCTACTTTTTTACAATCCCTCTCCTTCCTTGGTCTTATTATTTTACCTAACACATTCTGTCCTTTTAAGTTTGAACATTGTTTTAAACATTTCTCTACAGATAGATATCCACATTATCTCTAAATAGTAATTATTAAAACTAAAGCTCCCCCATATATTTATACTCATATGGAGGGCAGGGAACTAGAGTTATTGGGTTAAAGATACCCACATGTTAAATTTCGATAGGCAGTCCCAAATTGCCCAGCGGATTGTACCACTGCATTCTACCTCTAATAGTTCATTTATGTTGTAGTCTCCTGTCCTATAATCCAAAATAGACTTAAATCATTAATTTTCATATTGTTATCAATTAATTATATCACATAACCTAAGAAATACAGTGATACCTTTATCAATCTATATCTTCAATTCTGTAATCAACTTAAACCCTTTTTAGATTCTTGTGGGGTTTTCATAATTCTTAATTAATTATCATCTTCATTATTCTCAGAATCACTCTTTAGAGCCCTGTTATACTTTCATTTCTTAATTTGTGCTTGCTCATGGGCTCTGCTTTCCATATTTTGTTGGTGCACTTTAAAAACATAATGCACACAATATATTTAGGAAGCTCATACATATGCAAACAAGATAAGCTTCATTAATTACAATTCAGCTATCTCTCTAGTGATAACCATTACAGGTACTTTTATTGAATTAAAAAAAACATAGGAAGAAAAACCGAATTTAATGTATGTAAATCTAAGTGTTTCTGAATGAGATAGTAATAAGGTGAATCTAAATAGTGCTTTATGCATTATACCAAAATTCTACCTTCAGCACATTTGATACTAATAGCCATTGGTATCATAGCTATTATGATTTCTATTTTAAAGTTAAAAAAATGGGGACTCAAGGAGATAAAGCGATATGCCAAAGTAAGAATTTAGGTGGTGACAGGTATGAGATTTTCACTCCAAATGCAATACTGTTTCCCTTTGAGCTTGCTGTTACTTAAAATATATCATCTATTATGTAATTCCTCTCTCATAAGATGCTAGAGGTGTGAAGAGATTTGAATATTTCTGGAATCTTCCACCCTATCACCTTTGCCTTTCGTGCCCCAACAAAATGTTTACCCCCCTAAAAACCCACTAATTAATTCTATTGAATTAAGACTTTTAACATCCAAGAATCCTCTATTCAAAATCCAAATACCCTTGGAGATTTAATAATCAAGCTGTTAAGTAATTAAACCTTAGTAAGAATTAGCTTATCAGATTGCTTTTCATCAAGCACTAAGTGAGAGGCAATGGAGCACAAAGTAGAAGAGATGGGATGGGGTAAGAGCCAAAGCACGAAGCACTTCTAATGGGGACTGACAGAGTATGGTACAGTTGGTATCAAGAAACTCCAGGCACCTGGTATAAATGGTGAAAATGCTTAATAAAACTCCACCGTACCAAGAACAAATTAATTCTTTCATAATTCTGTCATATGGCTGGTGTTGGCTGCAGACATAAACAAACAAGCATTCTATGTTAGTTGTGACTTTACTTCTAGATTTTTCTTATCTCTTATCGTAAAGTTGAAATAGTGCTCTTATTTTATGGCACATAATGGTACAAGCACCTTGACTTTCTCTGAGGTGTCCTTCTCTTGACTTGTCAAACACTTCCATGGATTTTACACACAGAATATCCTCAAAATCCTACACCTTTCAATCTTTTCTGATCATCCCCACCACTTCCCAGCCCTGGGGGACTTGCCCACTCCCTTCTTTGTACCTCACTCTAATGGGCAAGGATTTATGCCATAACAATCATTACTCCTTTTGCACAAATTTCTTGATTGTGTATGGTGACAATATTCTCCTCAACTGATTCAATTCAAAGAAACTATCAGTCAAAACTAGGAAAAAATAAAAGAGGTCAGAGCAGTAGTTTTACATCCCAGAGGAAAACAATTTTATCAATTTAATGACTGTATTTTTAAGTTTATTTTATTTTATTATTTTATTTTATTTTTACTTTTAACTGATTTTTCTGGCACAGTACAGATACAGTTCATATTCCATATGGGGTGTCCATAGGTTCAGCATTCTAAATGAAAGTTCTCATATATTTCTGTAAGCCTTTGTTTATCATAAATTATAATAGCATCTATCCCACACATGTTAATGCATAATATGACTTTATGTACTTGACTCTCTATTTTTCTATTCCAATCTCAAGTTCTATCATCTTGGCAAGTCTGCATTTAACACATGCATTAGAAGACCACTTTTGCTTCTGTGTTTCTTGAAAATTTTACAAGTTTTGACCAAACAGGATGCAGAATTGTTTTTGAGTTTCTGCCATGAAATGTCTAATAACCCTGTCATTCTTCTGAAAATACTGTGTTAATAAATTCTGACAATGTGCAAAACATAGTGAGAAGAGGAATTTTGCTTCCCACGCAGCTTTTCTCCAAGTGGTAGAAGAGAGAGAGAAAAAGAACGAGAGAGAAAGACCCCACAACTAGGTCAGATAGGTCACGACTTCACAGAAAAATGACTTCTGAAACGTCTATTTTCCAACTCCATCTGAGGAGGTTCATTTGAAAGGTCTGAGGCAATGAAACCACAACTGTCTTGGAAGCACAAACATCAATCCAAAAGCTTTTCCCATAATAAAATCTTCATATTTTAAAATTTCTGATAGCCAGGTTTTTAAGTACAGCCTTCCCTTTAGCGCTTTTCCAATTAGTTTCATCTCTTTTACAGTAATGAAATTCATTTTCTTCTTTGGTACTTTTAATTTTAAGATGTCAGATAACATGGTGACCTCCTTTATTGTAGAATCATACATGAGTTAAATGTGTGTGAGTGTTTTCTTATTCAAATATCAACAGCAATTTAGTTATAATCAAAGAATCAAGGAAGTTATGAGGGTCAGCCTTCCAGTTGTTTATTATTGAGGCTTTGATGGTATGCTGGCTCACTTAACAGCTCTACAATCTTTATTAGATCCAGAAAGGTCACAGGCATACCTTTCCCACAAATGCTGCAAAATGTAAAGGAAAATCTAATTCCCTGGGAATACATTAAACATAAACAAATACCAATTTTGCTTAAGGCTGCTCTCCAAACTCTCAGCAATTACTAATATATGCATGCAAGTAGAAAACATTGTTTTTGTATTTCCCTGCATTACAACATTTATGGTGGCATTCCTCTAAAAGCCATGGCATCAGAAGTACCCCAGGAGCCTAGAATACCAGCCCTTCTAAAAGAAAGCTTTTGGCTGCAAGGTAGTAAAGAGAAGACTGTTGGATCAAACCGCAAAGCCTTGCTTTTGAAATTAAATTAAATACAGTACCCCGCACCACCCAACAGCTAGCAGTGTAGATTTTCTTGGGAAATAAGCAGTGTGATCTTGACCAGCTTCTTCTCAGATTTACCCGCTCTGAATAATTTCCAAGCAGGTTAATCATATATAGCAAAAATCTCTAGCCACTTTGTGAAAGAGAGAGAAAATGGAATTTGCTAAATTCTCTTTCTATTTGAGACCTAATGAACACCTCTAGGTGCTGCCAGTCTGAAGAGAGGAAGGATTAATGTTTAAAGTCATTATTCCACCTAACTCCATTAATTTCATGTCACCAGCACATCAAAAGGTGCAATTTTCAGAAAGCTGTTTTCTGCCAGAATCTTTTCATTGTGGTTTCACAACACAATTGCCTACTTAGGCCCTCCCAGCAAATTGCACCCTCACAATATATGCACTGTTTGGACACAATGCGTTCCTGTTTTCAGTTAATTAATACATCACAAGGAGCTTTCTAAATTACAAAGCCCCCCAAATCTCACAAACAAACAAGCTTAGGATACTATCCCTGAGCCATGTTTTCACTGCCTTTTTTTCCTCCATATTTTCTTTTATTTGTGTAAAATACATTTCTGACTTCAATGCAACCCACAAGAAAACTTGATACCCAAATAACATCAAGCATAATTCAAGAAGAGTAAACAAAAGTAAGAATAAAACACTCACAGTGCAGCACTATTTTTAATCCTTCACATTCTTTACCACATCTCTTAGCACATTTCATTTAGCACATCTCTGTGAGAGAAGATAATTCTTGTCTTTTATTTTCACTCCCATTGAGTGAACAGTCACAAATAGGGCGTCTCCACAGGATGTAATAAATTTCCTTTTAAGTATCAGAGGAGTCAGTTCTCTCTTCACTCTACCAATTCATTACTATTTATATTAATTGAAATAAAATGATAAATTCATAAGCAATGGCTATTTGTAAATCAAAGTAAAGGATCCAATATTTCTGTAAAAAGCTTGTCAACATAATTTCCATGAACGTGAACATATTTTATACTCCAGTACTATATATAATTTGGTTATTAAACTGGAACGCCCCTTAAACAATGTAAATACATTATTTGTACACACACAGGCACACATGCATATATATAAGGCTTTTCAAAAGTTGAGTAAATTGAAAATATCACTTATTTGGGGCTTAAACAACAGCGGAATCCCAGTCAAGTTAAGGGCTACCTACCTTATTGTCTCTTGTTCCTCCATTAAGTCGATTTTTATATTGTCATAATATTTTTCTTTGATAACAAAACTGCTTTGATTATTTCGAGACAATACCAAAGGCACTATGGAGTGAACAGAATGAATACTTTTTTCTACAAATTAAAAATAATGGAAATCTTGATTTAAATTTGCAATGTCCATTAAAAATTAAATTAAC
This sequence comes from Chaetophractus vellerosus, assembly GCA_004027955.1. Taxonomy (NCBI): domain Eukaryota; kingdom Metazoa; phylum Chordata; class Mammalia; order Cingulata; family Chlamyphoridae; genus Chaetophractus; species Chaetophractus vellerosus. Next base: position 14,893 of record PVKH010004426.1, read on the forward strand.
AAATTAACAGTAAAAGTTAGGAAGTTTAAAAATAAGGAAAGTAAATAAAGACATTAAATAAGTATCCCTTTATTTCACCAATTTTGTATTTGCAATACTGTAAAAAGGAAATGTTCTAATGATTCCTTTTGTTCAAAGGAGAAGTTATTAATGATTTTTTATGGCAAAAAAATGGGGTTTTAACTTAGGCTCAACAGTTCAATTGGCTCACCTCATCAGTGAGGATTTAGAATAGTGTGTGTATTTATCAAATGATGTATATCTTTCTTCCTTTGTCATCCTCCCTGGAAAATTAACAGGACTTTTATTCAGAGTCGACAAAATTAAGGGAGTGCACAAGCATATTGTACACTGAAAAACAGACTTTTTAAATATATTTACATGGAGCAGGCAGTAACATGCAAGAGCCTGCTAATGTGAGCATCATCAGGGAAGACTGAAGTCGGATGGGTTCCAGCCTACAAGCTGCAATGATGGCCCAACACAGAGAAAGCAGCTCGGTGTGAAGAACAGCAGATAAGCTGGGGAAGATTTTGTCATTTGTGCCCTCTGTTCCCTGCTCCTCAGCGTCCGGGCACTTCTGCTCCCATGCTACTATGGAGCAAGCTGTCACACTAGTGCAGAATCCCTGAAAGCGGCATGATAACTTCAGGCCATCCTGGAACCCACAGCAGGGGAAGGCTATTAAGAACATGTGCAGAGGCCAGACTCGAGTGCCACCTCCCTCAAAAGCTCATCTGCATAGATAATTGCTAAAGAATTGCAACTCACAGAATAAGAACTCAGAAAGCCTGCAGCCAGGGCAGAGGCACTGGAGAGTTCCTTGAGGAGCCCAGTCACCTGGTACAGTGGTAAAAGGGAAGAGGTAGAAGCCAGTTTTTATCAGTAGGTTTTTGCCTTGAGTTCTCCAATTCCATTTACTCACTTAACTTGCCTAGCAGGGATGAGTCAAAGGCTTAGGTTCTGACATTCCTACCTGCATACCAACTGTTTTGTATTACAATCCATATAACTATTACTTCTAGGGTAGCATGAAGTCATAAAGTAAAAGAATAAGACATCTCAGGATTGCAAAGATTATAGAAGTAAGAGAGCTCAGCAAATGCCTACCACAGGAGAAATAGAGTTAATGCGCCAGGAAAGACAGAAATTTAATAGGGACAATATCCTCAAAGAACAATGTAAAGCAGCTTCAAGTAGGTTTGGGGTGTTGTTGACGTTGTTGTTTTGTTTTGTTTTTAATGGTACCTGGGCCGGGGAATGAGCCTTCCTATGTGGGAAGCCTACACTCACGCACTGAGCCACATCTGCTCTGCTGATTTGTTTTTTTTCCCATTTGTTTGCTTGTAGTTCTTTTTTGTTTTTAGGAGGCACTGGGGAACTAACCCAGGACTTCCCATGTGGGAAGGAGGTGCTCAACCACTTGAGCCACATCCACTCCTCTTAAGTAGTTTTGATGATGATATAAAATACCTGAAAATTAAAATGAAAGTTAATTATTGAAATAAAAAAGCCTCAAATGATAGTTTAAGTTAGCCAATGAACACAACCCAAAGGCAAAACACATGAACTGAAAAATCAAATCAAGGTATTTGCCACAAAAGGATAAGACAGACATTAAGTTGTAGGAAAAATAAAAGAATTTAAAGAGAAGCTAGAAATAGAAATTGACAATCTGTATAATGGGAGTTCCTGAGTGAAAAAAAACTAATGATAGACAAGAATTGAAGAAATAATGACTGAAAATGTTAGAAAATTAAAGAATAAGATATAAATAAAATGCTCATAGGATGTAGAACAAGATAGAAAAGCAAAAGAACAAAAAAGTAAGGAAACAGAACCAGATCCTTTATGAACTTTGAAGTTATTTCCAAAAGAAAAAAAATTCTAGTACTCCCTGAGAAAACTATCAAATTTCCTCCTAAGAAATATCCTTATGGAAATCAGATTCCCAAACAGCAGTACTAAAAGCAATAAGATAATGGAATCTTTTCAAAATATTGAGCAAAAATAACTTGGAACATAAAATTTTGTATTGATAAATGACCATTAATATGCAAGTATTAAATACATTCTGAGTGATATAACTTACAGGGAGGTTTTTTGCACAAACACTTTCTTTCAAAGTACCTAGAAAATTCACTCCTAAGAAGAATATTAGATATAGTAAAGAACAGTGAGTAAATAATTTGGAAAAGTTTATTATATCTAAGTAAACACTGATTTAAAAAATATAAAGAAAACCCAACCTTGGTAATAGAGAATTTAATCTTTAGAAGGAACTATTGGGCAAAAAGGGAGGGAAAAAAAGGAGGTAATGTGTGAGTATTTTTAACTTGGAGGAAAACATAAATACTAATATGCTTAAGAAAATGATATGGAATATAAAATGAGTGAATTTTTAAAAGTGAGAGGTGGCCACTGAATAGCAAATATAGCATGTATAACTTTCAAACAGAAAATGTAATCTATCCAATATAAGGTGAAAATACCCAGAAAAAGAAAACATGGAAAATTGAAAAAAAATAATGCAATGTCATATACCTAAATACTTCAACACATAGTTTTCAGTAAATGAATAGACCAACATATAAAATATGTAAATATATTCAATTTCATATATATGCTCTATATATTGCCCAGGTACTAAATATATGCAAATATGAATATGTTATGCGACTTCATGTATAGTGTAAGAAACTTGAAAAGATATACTTTTATTGCTCCCTCCATCATTTTTGCCATTGCTATCATGCAATTTAATTTTAAACATTATATAAACCCCATAGTACATTGCTGCTATTTTTGTTTCAAACAGTAAATGACCTTTTGAAGTCGTTAAAATAAAGAAAATTATGTCATATACATTCACCATTGATGCCACTCTTCATTTCTTTGTATAGACTTAAGATACTAGCCCAATAACATACTGCTCTCCCTGAAGAACGTCCTAGAGTATGCTTGGTAGTGCAGGTTTGCTGGAAATATACTCACTCAGCTTCAGTTTCTCTGCTGAAAAATAGTTCAGCTTGGCTTCAAGTTAGAAAGATATTTTTGTTGACTTAAAGAATTCTGCTGAAAGTTTTCTTTCTTTCAGTACTTTGAAGATATTCCATTGTTTTCCGGCTTGTAACATTTCTGTTTTGTTTTGTTGAGATACTGGGATAGGGGATTGAACCCAGAACCTTGTATGTGGGAAGCCCTGCACTTAAGGACTGAACCATATCAGCTCCCCTGGCTTGTAACATTTTGAAAAGAAGTCTTCTTGCCACTTATTTCTCTGATTTTAATGTTTCCCATCCCCCTACCCACTCCCAGGTTGTTTCTCATATACATATTCATCCTAGTTAGGAGTCTCTGAGGTTCTTGGATGCATGCCTTTTTATATTATTAATTTTGGAAAATTCTCAGTTATTACTTGTTCAAATATTTTTCTATCTTGACTCTCTCTTCTCCTTCTGTAACTCCAATCACAGGTAACTTAGTTTTAAAATATGTAATAGTTCTTGGAGGTTCTGTTTTCATTTTTTTACACTCTTCATTTTCTTTAGGTTTCAGTTTAGATAATTTTTGACCTATCTTCAAGCTTCTGATTTGTCCTCATCTGTGTCCTTTCAGCTAAGGATTCCTTTGAAGGAATTTCCCATCTTTGATATGGTGATCCTTATTTCCAGCATTTGTTTTGAACTCTTTTAATACTTTCCACATCACATTCAGAACATGTCACTCATGTTCTCTGTTTTTTTCCACTGGATTTTTCACTTATAACTCATAATTAATTTAAAGCCCCTTTGCGATGATTCAATCTTTGGGTCCTTTCTCAGTCTCATAAAATCGGTTGCTTTATCTCTTGACAATGGGTTATTTTCCTCTTGATTTTTTTGGGGGGTGTATGACATACTTTTTGATTGAATGCTGAATGTCATTTATAAGAAAATGGTAAAGGCTGTGATAAGTATCATAACCATGTTTTTCCAGAAATGGTACAAACCTTCCCTGGTAAGCCTTTCATATTGGACAATGAGTCAATCTAGTTAAGAGTTGATTTGGGTTTTGGTTCAATGAATGAACTCTTGCTTTGCCAGTTAAAATTCCTGTGATCTTGAGCAAGTCACGTGATTGCCCTGTACCCTATATTTCCTAATCTGAAAAATGGGATAATGATATTTAACCCCTTTATTTATAAGAATCAGTAAAGACAGAAAATGAAAGGGATTCTCCTAATATGTGAGCTAATTCTATTAATACTTGGTCTAGAAATGTCTTTGGCACTAGCATAAGGACATCTCCAGCATTTAAGTAGTAATGTATTATGACAAGCAGTGTGACCACAAGTAATACACTCTCCTGGAAAATGTGTATCTGATTGAGTACTTGTGTATTTAATCATATAATTTCATTGATTTCCATTATAATTTCAAAGTTGCGTTCAAATCAAAGAATTGCCTCAGAGATATAATAAGCATTACACTTAGGAATCATCATATCTATTTCAAAGAGTATGCAGATATAGTGAAAATATAGTTTATGTGCATTTATTCTTCCATGCTGTGCTACAAGGAAAGTTGTTTTAACCCACAATAGATCAGCATAATCTTGGCACAATTATTAAAACAATGGGAAATTTAAATCTGTTTCATTTTCCTAGATACCCTTTAGTTCCTAACATAGAATGGGTCTCATAGAATATTTTTTAAAAAGTGATTTGGCTAAGTTTTCCATTGACTGTGTGGCAATAGTAAATAAAATCACTGATTATGTCTACTAATTCAATAGAATGCACTGGCTAGAATAGCCAATTGAAGAATTTATCTGAAACAGAACTGATGCAAGGTAAGTAAGCTGATTTGACTTAACCTTAAGTATTATAGCATCTTTTAAAAGCAAGCCCCCTTCCTGCTGTTTTACACTTTAATTACTTCTTTAATCGACTCGTTAGTTGATTAACTTATCACTACTGGCAATAAGTACCTGTTTTAAGTAGGGGGGAGCTAATTGAAGCAGTGGTCTTTGAACACTGTCTGGTTGCAGCCCAGCAGCTGGTTGTTCAGCTTTGGGGGCAGCTAGGGGACTTCAAAGCCCAAACATTAAATATCCAAAAAGCAAAATTATACCACTGCCATAATTTATTAAATACTTTCCAAGTAAATTGCACTAAATCATTACCCACATGCTTGGCTGATCCTTTCCTTTCCCAACTTAAACCTACTCTTCCTTCCCACACAGACCCTAAATTGAATGAAAATGTGTCTTACTAGCTACTGGCTGTGTATGTTGCCAGTTATGAACATCATGCATGATGCGATATGCAAAAGGAGTTATTGGCACTAAAGAGGAAAGTTATGAAAATTTTGGGTCTTAGCACAAAAAACAAACCTCAGATTTTATTCTAATATTTGAGAACAGTATAATACTTGCCTCACACAGAAATTCTGAATGTCGCATTAAATATCACACCTTAAAAGATTCACAGGTTCAGCACTTTACTTTAATCCATCTCTATTTCAGCCATATATTTTACAAGTCCAACTAAGAGAAATAATAGCATTGCATAATGAGGAAGCAATTTATCAAATAATGATACTCTCATAACTCTTTCGGTAAAAGATTTAAGTTCTACTCAATACTTAACAGCATTTAATGGAGGTTTAGAGGTCGAGACGACTGCAAATCTGACAACTCCCCTTGGTAAAGGAAAAGAATTCTTGTTCTTCACTCTCAGAATCTTTCTTCAGGTAGCCAGAAGAGCCTTTTCTCAGGTGGTCTCTTCCAGTTTTCCATAGAAGGAGAACTGCTACCTTCTCTTCTTTTCGGTTGTAGTTTTGATTGAAATTTAATGAGGCAACAACAAAGTGCTAATAAACAAGAATGAAGTAATTAATGAACGATAATCTTTATACCTTCTACTTCTACTTAAATTAAGGAATTCGTGGGGCTATAATGAAGCCACGGAGGTAGCTCTGAGCATTGGAATGGCATAATCTGAGGCAATGGTGGGTAATGTACCCAGTTTTGTAATACAGAAGAGATCTGGAAAGGGAATGATGCAGTTCTTGATGTCAGTCAGCTAGAATCATAAGAACCATGCTGACTACTTCACCAGTTAACATAGTAACAGCCAAATGTCAGATACTGAATATCTAACAATTATCACATCTTGCATTAGGCACTTTGAGTATATTTTGTTACTTAAGCCTCTTCCATTTACAGAAGCTAAATCTCAAAACAGTTAAATATTTGGGAATTACACTGCTAGTAAGAGATGCAGTAGAGATTAAAAATCAGTTCTTTTGAATCCAACACTGTTCAACTCTTTATCAAAACAGGTAGGAGGATTCATTTAGCTATTTAAATAGAGTTCTACACGTTTAATAAAAACAACAAAGGACTGATAGAGAGCAAAGTGCTAGTATCATATATGATTTTAACTGGTATGGTTTGGGGAATAAAATAATGTATTATCTGGTCATTTGTTATCATGACTGTAAAGTGAATAAAGTAGAATAGAACCAATAAAGTGCCCTTTGTTGGCTATAAATATCTGCTTGCATTCACATTTCAATATAAGACAGGTTTAGAAACAGTGTAAAGAAATTACGATGAGCAAGTAAAACAAAGGAGGTAATGTTGAAGTTCATTGAATAATATGAAGTTCTATTCCTATTTACAATAATTTCATGAGTCCATGAGCTACTGGCATGTGCCAACCACTGTTTTAGTTGTTAGAATTAGAGTGGTGAATAAGAGGCAAGATCCTTGTTCTCCTTATGTGTGTTCTGATGAGGTCAAAAGTTGAAGGGGAGAAAAGACATACAATAAATAGGTTAAGAATGAAATCACTTCAGACAGTGACAAGTGGACATAAAAGTCTTCTTCAAGGAAGTGACATTTTGCTGAGATAATGAATATTGGTCAGTGGAAGGAAGCTATGTGAGCCAATAGATTAATTGAATTTAGAGCAAAGTGAAGAGCATTCCAGATAGAGGGAAGAGAAAGCTCAAAAGCCTTGAAACCTAAGAGTTGGCATGTTTGAGGAACTTCAAGAAAGCCAGAGTGGTGGAAAGGTAGAAAGCAATAACAGAGTCCACTAAGTCCGTGAGTAGAGAGAGATGGAATTCCTCTCTGCCATGTTGTTTTGTGGTACCCTTCGAAATTCTTACAGATAAAAAATTTATTGGTTAATATCTCCAGGTGTCACTTTCTTTAAGCAAATTTATTGATCCTAAACAGAAAGAAATGTTAAGTTTGACAGGCAGTAGTTCATGAAAACATCTTTAAAAGCAATTCAAAAGGAAATTAGAGCTGGTTTAGTAAACATTTTCATTAGCTTAGTAGATTTCCCTAAGGACCCAAAGTGGCCACCATACACATCTACTTTTACCCCACTTTTCTTCTCACATAGGATGAGTCTAACTTTTGGCAGACATAAGAAAATGTACAAAGTAATCCCATGTCATTTTAAATCAGTTATTGTGGCTAATTTCTAAATGTCCTTGGGTTTATTTCAATTATTATATAATACTCTTTTTGTTTCAGTGTAAAACTACTCAATAAGATTATAATTTAAATATGAATAGTAAACAAAACAAGATTTTTAGTTTAATAAAGACTGTTATCTATCCTCATGAATCAGATAGGAAATTACATAATCAATTTAGTTATCCAAAAAATAGGTAGAAAATAACGCTATGTATTATAAGAGGGGCTACTTAAATTAAAGGAGCTATTTGGGCACCTGTTTCTGCACATTTTCGGTAGACCAAATATGATGCAGACAATTATTTTTTATATAAGTGATGTAAAATAAATTAGATAGTCTTAATTTGGTTAAATACTTCTTTGTTAACAAACAAAACTGACAGAAGTGATTTCAGAAGTTTTAAATAATCCAAGCGGATCCATCCATTAGGTCATAACTCAGGCACCTTCCCAGCAGTTAGGGTTAGCTTTCCCAGTTACAGGATTATTGCTTAAGTGAAAACACACACTCTCTATTAGCTTTGCCACCTAAATTATATCACAGGAAGGCAGATGCTACACCTGCCAATATAGTTAACAATGTATTATTTTAATATTTAAATGAATGCGATTTTAAACTCTACTTTACCTTTCTTTAATTTTTTAAATTCCAAGCAAGTGTCTCCAAATATAACTAAATGGATTTAGATCAATATAAATTTTATTCATTGATGTATTCAATGTGGAAATGGGAAACATTTGCTTGAAATTATTTGGGACTATTATTTACATATTAGAGGTAGTGCTATACTTTCTACATTTCCGAAGACTTACATTGACACAACCTCTTCACTTTCCAGTTTAGCTCAGTCTCCC
>PVKH010004427.1:0-23388 GCA_004027955.1 Chaetophractus vellerosus
AAAAAATAAAAAAAAAATAAAATAAAAAAAGATTCATTTTCTTCTGCTGCTTTTAAAAAAAATTAAAGCCTTTCTGTTGGCCCCTCAGAGTATTGTGGGCCCTGGACTTTGAGCCTCCTGTGCTGATGGATAAATCATTCCTGGTACCTCCTCCATAAAGCCACTCTAAACAGACAACTCCCCTCCTAACTTACCAGCATTAAGAACACACTCTAGACACAGAGTGGCTTAAATTCAAATCCCATCTTCTCCACTTGCAAATGATTTAACCTTACTGCACATTAATTTCCTCACTTGTATAATTCTTACTATTCATGCAGCTGTCAATGTAAAGCAAGATAGTACATGCAAATTATAAATGCAAAGTGGGTAGTAGTGTACCTGGTCCACAGATAGTGATACGAATCAGTAGCTACTTATATTTAAACTTCCATTGGTCATTAACTGTCTTGATTTAAATTTTACACCATTGTCTTAGTTTTCCAGGGCTGCTATGACAAATGCTATGCACTGGTGGGCTTAAACGACAGAAATTTATTGTCTTACAGTTTTGGAGGCTTGAAGTCCAAAACCAAGGTATTGCCAGGCTATGCATTTTCCCGGAGCCTGTAGCATTCTGGTGCTGGTTTGCTGGCAATTCTTGGGGTTCCTTGGCTTATAGATGCATCTCTGCCTCGGTCACATGACAGTCTCTCTTTCCTTCTCTGGCTTCTCCTAATTGACTGTGTTCAAACTTCCGCTGCTTATAAGGACTTCAGCTATATTGGATTAAAGCCTACTCTGATTTAATTAGGCCTTACTCCAAACTTCTACCACAACTATTATCTACTTTTTCACTTATGTTTTAACTCCCTAAATAAATTTTCAACTCCTTGAGGGCTAGCAGTGTTTTAGATCAGTGGTTCTCAAACTACCATGCATCAGAGTCACCTGGAGAGCTTGTTAACACACAGAGGGTGGAGACTTATCCCTGGAGTTTCTGATTCAGGAGGTCTAGGGTAGGCTTGATAATATGCATTTCAAACAAGTGTCCAAGTGATATTGATGTTACTGGCCCGGGGATCCCACTTTGACAACCACTTTTTTTTGTTTGTTTTAATTTATTTTATTTATTAAACCCTCCTGCCCCCAATGTTTGCAGTTACTGTCTGCTCTCTGTGTCCATTTGCTGTGTGCTCTGTGTCTGCTCGTCTTCTCTTTAGAAGGCACTGGGAAACGAACCTGGGATCTCTCATGTGGGAGAGAGGTGCTCAATCACTTGGGCCACCTCAGCTCGCTTGTTTATTGTGTCCCTCACTGTCTTTCCTCTTTGTGTCTCTTTTGTTGCATCATCTTGTTGCATCATCTCGCTGCTCCTGCCCATTGGGCCAGCTCGCCTTCTCCAGGAAGACTGGGAACTGAGCCCAGGACCTCCCCATGTGGCAGGCAGAAGCCCAATCGCTTGAGCCACATCCGCTTCCCAAGAACCACTGTTTTAGACAAGTTTGTATCTTCCAAAAAATCTAGCTAAGAGCCCTGTGCAGAGAGAAACTTTCCAATGCATTCAGGGTAAATTGTTTATGCGAAAGAGAATACAAGTGTCAGAGAAGAAAGTTTGGACACACCCCACCCCTCCCCATTGTGAGAAAAGTTTCATTACTGAGGGGGGAATGAGCAAGAAATTTTATTGAAAGAAAAGGTGCAAGTGGCACAATTGAACACTGTCATCTGTTGGATTTTAGGAGCATGTGCAAAATGCAGACAAGAAGCCAAACAATAGCTCAGCCAACTCAAGACTGCCTGGGCTCGTAGCTCAATCTCTAACAATGCCAGCAGGGCTGCTGGGATCCATCTGCTACTCTCTTTCTGATAGCGGATCTGGGGTCTCTCCAGAAGGAAATAGCTTGACAGGAAGAAGGAATGATGAGGCCAACTGGAAATGTCTGGATTTAGGAAGCGTCACTTGAATATTGAATATGGTACACTTTAAAAAAAAAAACTCTTTATGGGACTTTACTTCCCTCAATATACACTTGCTATCCTTTCTGTTTGTTCTGTTCCTTTCACCAGGAAATGTAATCTGTGGATACCACAGCTACTCTGGACACATCCTGTTTACACACTAATTAAGTTCACAGAATTTAATACTGAAGGAAGTCTTGAGATCTTTCAGCCCAATCCATTCATTTTACAGATGAGGAAACTTAAGCCTGGGGTTAATCCTAAAATATATAGCCAGTTTATGGTAGAGCCAGGCTAGAATCCAGACCTCTTGACTCACAGTATGGGTGCGTAGTATGTATAGTAGGAAGGAAATATCTTTTCGCCACCACAGCTTAAGGAGGAAGCATGATTTTCCCTTTCACTTGGTTCCTTTGCAGAGCATGCCCTTTTGCCCCTGGAAGCAGGAGGGCTTTTTAATGGCAACTGAAGAGAAATGAATAATCCTAAAGGATTTCAGCGAGCCCGAAAGCTTGAAAGCAGGATGATGTCTGCTAGATGCCCACTGGCCACGGATTTTCAAAACCATACCGTGAATGAGGAGTCAAGGAATGATTGGATCACTAATTTGATGTTGGTTGCTAATTTTCAGCCAATTCTTTCCCAATTAAGGAATGAACATTTTACACCAAGATTTTGAGCCTGCTGTGGAGCCTCCTTATTGCCTCTAGTAAGTAAGGGGCTTACACAGAAATGCTTTTTCTGTAACAGAGGCAGTGCGCCTGTCAAAAAATGCGGGCTTTGGAGGTGGAAGGCTTTGAAACCCACCAAGTCTGTTCTGTTTACTTGGCCACAGAAAAGTTATAGAATCTTTGTGAGCCTCAAGTCCTCTCAGCTTCATTGGCCCCACGGACATCTGTAAAACAATGATAATACTACATCCCACCGCAGGGTTGTTGTGTGGATTAAATGAGGTAGTGTGTGCCAACTGCCTCGCACAGAGTAGGTGCTGCATATATGTAACTGCCTCCCCACTCCTCTTCCAGCTCCAACTGCCTGTTTATTACCAGTAGGTATTAAGTAGGTGGGAATAAGGAATCAGGAGTATGGTTTGAGAATCTGGAGGGTAACCGGAGTCGTTATTTTGGCTGAAAAGGGACACAAACCATCATCGTGGTTATAGTGATCTAGAAACTGCTTTTACTAATTGTGCGCTTGCAATAAATATAAGCAAAGCTCCAGTCATCTAGATTATTCTTCATATTCTGAAACCTCTCACCATTTCCCAGTTTCTAAATAAAGTGGTTTTCAGGAAAAAATAAATCTAGATTTTTGCTTACCCGTTTGGTCTTGGTTTCCTTGCTCTGGGCTCAAGGAACTCCGTCTCCTCCTCCATTTCCATTCCAGGGATCTCATTTTTCTGAGAAGGCTGCGGTGAAAGCATTTCCCACTCATTGTCCTGGGAGACAGCCTGCAACGGAAAGATATCTGCACCAGCCCTGGCCTGGGGCTTGGTCTTCCTTGATTGGCTGTCCAGACTGGAGGCTTCCTCTAATGCTAAAGATTCTTGAGGCTTCATTTCTCTCAAAACTTGTAAGTGGGAATCCTGGCCCAGGCTGGGATCTGAGGCTGGTTCCATAGCCTTGACACACCACCCCGCGTCCCTGGCTTCCAGCTCACTAGAACCCCCTTCTGATGACGGGTCACCAACCCCATGATGGCCCAAGACCATCCAACTGTGCTCTTGCCCAGGGCTTTCAGGAGATGATCTCTTCTCTTTGGAACTCATTCTCTCTACAGAATGGTCTTTTCTGTCATCGAAGGAGGCAGGCTGAAAGCTTGCTGACTGTGTTCTTGGTGGCCCCATTTCTTCAGAACCTGTGTGAGACTCCTCTAATTCAGATGTGTTTTCTCTTGCTTCACAGGCCTCTGGCTTCTGAGGTGAATTTTCTTCCTGGTTTACAAGTATGTAATCTATGTGTAGTGCATGCTGATCTTCATTCCTCTCTGTGCATCTTTCTTCCCTGGATTCTGATTTTATCTGCTCAGGGCCTTGGGTAGGAATTATTTTTTCTACTTCCAAGTCTAATATTCCCTTGCTGGCACCTAGATGTGGAAGACAAAGGTGAGAAGGGGATAGCAAGGCTTAATTAACACATTAGATGATTTGTCATCTTTGCGAATGATCCATCTAAAAAGAGGTATTGTAAGAAGTATTTTTATTTTGCAGAATTGTTTTATTTTCTCATGCGTTGTCAGTAAAAAGTACTACATGAGCACTGGCTATTACTGCTGTTAGTACTTAGTTAGGCATGCATTTCAAACACAGTTAATTCTTCCCTGCCCACATCAGTAGGAAGAGCTTACTTGCTTAATTGGTTTAATGAAAGCGGCAGTTTCTTGGGGGTGTAGGGGCGGGACGTTTCTTACCATTTGGCGGTCCTGTGTCTCCACCTGCTGGTGAGTCAGAATGACCGGTTTCTACTTCCCAGGTTACACTGCTTGATGGAGACGGCTCAATGTTCAAGCCTGATCTTACAGGCAAAGCAGGCGGCTCAGGGTCCTCATGGATGTGCAGCTCAACCAGCTGGGATCCGGGTTGCCTGTTTTCAGCCTCAGCGTGGTCTTCCGTGCCTCTTCGATCAGGAAGGGCAGAAAGCAGTAGCTCTGCCGCCTCGCTCCCCAGGGACTCATCCCCAGGAGACCCAGCTTCCTCCATGTTTTCAGCACCATTGCTAGGTTCTGTGAGATAGGACAAATCAAAGGGAGGTGTGTAGGGTGCCAGCGATTGCTTGAGAGCATCTTCCTCCAAGGGAGGGTCACCACCATAGAGAAAGTGTTCAGGCTCTTTCATGAAATCTTCGTCAATATTTTGACCCATCACATCATATTCAAAATCACCCCACGAGGCTTCGGATGAACAGATATCCTGCTTCCCTACATCTCCGTCAACTGGCGTTTCGGGATTTTCTTCTGACAACGTCAATTTACTCATGTCATCTATTGTTCCAGTGGATGTGTTGAGTCCTGAGGCATCGCTGAAACTGTGGTCAAAGGCAGCTTCACTTACATCCAAACAGGGGTCCGAGGCCAGCAAAGTGTCAGTAAATGCAGCAGGATTCTTAGTAGCAAAAGGTTGCTCACAGTCAATCAAGGCTCTCGCATCTCTCTGACTTTCAGGAGAAAAACCTTCGGGTATCCAGGGGCTGTTGCCATCCGCAGCTGGCTCATGGTGAGTTACAAAAATACTGGTTCCTGTATTTTCAATCACTGGGATGGTTCTGTCAACAGGATCCAAAACTGGTGCTAAATTTGGACTGGTTCCTTTTTCTGATGCTTTTAAACCTGTATTATGTTCACCATTTATTTCAGAAGATCCAGGAGAACATTTAGGAGAGGCAGGCTGGGACAAGCCATTCGTGTTTGCTTGTTGGCCGACTGGAGGCAGCGGACTTGCATTTTCAAAATATAGTCCTGAATGGCAGAGGACAGATTCCTGCCCAGGGGCCTGGCCGGGCTCCTCGATCATTGTCGGCTCGGTGAGATGTGACTCCCTGGATTCCACTTCAGGTCTCATCCAAGCACTGCTATGCTGGTGGGTCTCTTGCTTTGCTTCATAATCGTGACATATATCAGGGCTGTTGGAAGCCTGAGAATTGCTGTCATGGTCACAGTAAGTCAGTATATCAGGATTCTCCCCATCTGCCTTCAAACTGAAGGGCTGCTTAGCATCTGTCCACAAGTCAGGAGACGCTGAGGCCAGCTGCCCACCCTCTTGGAAACTGCCATGTAAAATATCTGGAACAAATGTACCTCTAGGTCCTTCGTTAACAATAGAGTCAGACCACTTAGAGCTTGACTTCTTTATCAGTTGGGTGGGAGAATTGACCACAGGGACATTTTCTGAGCCAATGCTTGAAGCTGTAACTTCACTGACGTATGGTTTTTCTCGTTCCCACCAATTTGTTTCTTGATGCTCAGTAGTTGTAATAGCAGGTACAACACATTCGTCTTCACCTGCATGAGTAAATGGTGCATTTTGCTGATGCCAGGCTGACAGCGTGGTGTCCTGACACTGCGCTTGAGTATGTGTTTTGGAAGTGAGTTCATCAGCAGCAGGAGGCATGAAGATTTGCTGCCTTGATCCTTTTTCTTTAATTTGGTCCAATACAACAAGCTGGGTAAGCTGATCAGCTACTGAGTCCGGCTGCCTTGGTTGAATGTTCCAAAGTTGCCCATGGGAGTTCTCTCCATTACTATCCAGAAAGGGTGACTGAGGTTTGTCACTGAAAGGATTAGTACAACGTGTATTCACAGATTCCATATCACCCTGAATGGGTACTCCCCAAGGATCCACGGTTTGGTACACTGAGGAGTTCATCTCTAACACACCACTGGAGTTACACAGTTCCCCTTTCAATGCACTTTCAAGGGGCTTCCCTTCCAGTGGAGAGACATTCCAGCACTCAGCACTCTCAGCTGAGAAGCCAAACGTTTCCAATTTAGAATGACTTTCAGAGTTTGGTTCACTTTCAGGAGATATCTGCCACACAGTATCTCCTGTCTTCTCTGTTTCTGGAGAAGATTTTGTCTCTGTATCCACCACTGTAACCTGTATTTCAGTCTCCTTTATTGGTGAGAAATTCCAGTGATCAGAGCTGCTTTGCTGGTTGTCAGAGAATGGGTTAGACTTATTCTCATTTCCTGATGGCCCTGAACTGCTTACTGATTCAGAAAATTCCTGAACCTTGAGATCAGCAGAGTCCAAGAACTCATTGGATTCATTCAATGAATCCCAATTTTTAGACTCACTCTTAGCATCTTGGCAAGTGGCTAAATGGGTCTCTTTCCCCACGGACTCTTCATCACTTACACTATCATCATCAGAACCTGAGCTTGTTGAAATGAACTTGGCATCCTCCAGCTGTACAGTTTCAGGAATGTCAGGGGGATTTTCCTCCTGATGGCTAACCATTAGATTTCTTTCCTGGTATGCCCCAGAATGTTCAGTATATTTGCCTGTTTCAGGGCTGGATAAAGAAGATAAGGAATCACCATCTATTGAATCGTTCCAAATCTCTAAAAATTTAGGAACTTTGTGATCAAAGCTCTTTTCAAACTCTTCCACTATGTTTTTCTCCAGTTCTTTCATTTCAGTTATTACTTCTACTTGGTTGCCAGTGGTAATGACTTCAGATTCTTGGTAATTCGGCTTACACCAATTACCTTGGTTCACTTTCTGATGCTCAGTACTGGGTACGTGGCCCCAGGAAAGCAATGCAGCTGAAGAATCATTTAGGTCAGGACTCGATGTGCTTGAATGTGTATACTCACTAGAAATACTCTCTTTCTCATAATTTCCAGATGAACCAGCTCCTGGAAGGCTGTTTTTAGTACTCTTAACTTCGAGATTCTCAGTTATCTCGGAACTTGTGTAACTGACTTGTACATCACTATTGAGAGGGCCATTCCAAATGGCAAGGCTTTGGGGGATTCCATGAGGTGGCATTTCATTCACTCTCTCTGGCTCCAGAATGCCACTTTCTTCAATTTTCTCGGGAGCCATTTCAGATAAAGATACATTTTCTATTAAATTCATCCTACTGGAAACTTCAGTAGCCTCACTCGAATTTCTGTGGTTCGGGAGGTGCTTTTCATCGATGTCTTTTGTCTGCAGGTCATTTGTAGACATTCCCATGTGCACATCACCCAAGTCCAGATTGTAAGACCCCTTCTCATGCTCGAAAAGGCCCTCTGGTTCCTCGGTCTGAGGACTGGACGTGACTGAAAGAGAGCTGATTTTTCCTGACTCACGGCAGATTTCTTGATGTTCAGATGCAACTGGAGAAGACAGTTGCTGGTCACCATCTCCTCTTCCAGAACTCGCTGTGGCACTGTCCACCTCAGAGCTTATCATCTCCTCCACACCTAGGTACTTCTTATCAGGGGCTTCACAGGTTTCCTTCTCACTTTCACTCTGTCCACTGCTGTGATCTTGCCGTGGATCAGAATGTGCAAAATGCCCTGGACTCTCTGACCTGGTTGCCAAGGATGCTGTATCACTCTGCAGGGCTCCTCTCCACGTGGCCTGGTTGTCGGGATCAGGTGTAAGTGCTTCTGACTGACTGGCTCCAGAGGCTTCTAGCACATCTGGGATGTGACTGTCCTTAACTTTTTCGGATGAGCTGGGAGTTTCAGGAGTCGATTTGCTTTGTTCTGAGTCTGTAATATATAATGGGGCTGGTAACATTAATGATGACATGTTGTTATCACTCATGACAGAATCCCAAATACTGCTTGCAATTAGCTGTCCACTTTTCTCATTCAGTATGTGATATTCATTGGGAGCAGTGTCTTTGCTGTGCTCAGAAGGGGCAGAAAGGTCCCAATCTATCTGATTTGCTTCCTGATACTCCACACCCCATGGTTCTAGCTGCTTCACTGAAAATCGGGTTTCTGGTTCAGTGCCTTCAACAACGTATCCCTGTGCTTGACCTTCACCAGGGATCGCCACACCCCCACTGCAGTCATCCCAATCCAAATCATTATCCATATCCGAGATTGTCGCAGTGGACTGAGTGTCCTCCAGAATTACTCGGTTCCACATGTCGAGATTGTCTGGGGCTGTCTGCTGGGAGTCAGTGCCGCCGTGCAAAAGTGTGAGCTGTCGGTTTGTCTCATTGTATAGTTGCATCATCCTGGGGTCATCGTAACTGGACTGGCTGCTCTCCCCAACATCATCTTCCGTGTTTTTATCCATTGGCTCTGTCGGGAACAAATCTGTTGGCTCTTTCAGGAGCAAATCTGGATCATGCGGGGCATTTATTTCATTATCTGTGTGAGGTGAAGCCCACATTTCTAGGTTCCCAGGACCTGAGCTAATTCGATTTCTAGGTAGCTGCTGTGGTGATTGAGGAGGTATTTCAGTCTCCTCCACGGCAGAGTTGGCATCTTTTGACTGAAAACCCTCCTCTCTGTCAAACGGCTTGCTTTCTGTTTCTTTCTCATCTCCAGCGAGAGTCGGGGATGTGTAAGAGTCAGAGGTGGAGTAGTTGGTGTCTAAGGGGGAAGCCACCGAGTCTTCCTCTATGTTGGATGCACTGTAGTCAGAGCATTTATATGATAAGAAAGAATCTTCCCAAGGAGCTAG
This sequence comes from Chaetophractus vellerosus, assembly GCA_004027955.1. NCBI lineage: Eukaryota > Metazoa > Chordata > Mammalia > Cingulata > Chlamyphoridae > Chaetophractus > Chaetophractus vellerosus. Next base: position 9,071 of record PVKH010004427.1, read on the forward strand.
GATGTCTGATCCTCCTTTCTTGATACTCTCCTCAAAAAGGTTCCAAGAATCTACCTTTTCATATGCCTTCCCCCTAAATTTAGGATCCACCAAACCATTCTGATCTTCCTTTGGTGGCTGACAATTATTCCATGTATGATCCAGATTGGAACTGGGATTTCTGGACAGGAGGGTTTTATCCCTGGGGTCACTGTTTTTCTTCCCCCAGATTTCGGGAGCTGCTTCTTTATTTGCCTCTCTGGAGGAACTGTCCATTAAGTCTTCCGAAGGGAAAGAAAATCCACTTTTTGCCATGGCCCACTCATTTGGGTCCCTCACAGAAGGGGTCTCACCACTCATTGGGTGCAGATTCCAAGTATTTCTCAAAGCTTCAGCATCATGTTCTTTACTGAAAGCGCTCCAGGTAGGGAATGGCCCTGCAGCAGCTGGTTCACTATCATCTGTGGGATTTCCCCACGGCTCAGGCATTGCTGTGGGAGATCGACTGGAACGCCACAAAGCAGTGAAGTCGTCTATCAGGTGGTTTGTTTCCTGAGGAGAAGCATTGGGCATGTGGCAGTTCTCAGTGGGCAGGTTCTGAAGCTGCAAGCTTTCCTCATTCTGGTTTTGAATGTCATTGGTACCCAGTACAGGCTGTCCAAATTCAGTCTCCCAGGGATCTGACTTTGGGAATTCAAGACCCTTTGGTTGAAATACAGAATCCAAGGCTCTCCTATCAACTGGGCTTGGCTTATGATCTTTCCAGGATTCTGGGCTCTGGAAGACAGATTCCTGCTCACTGGAACTCCATGCATCTGCAATATTTTTAGAGTCAATTTCCAAACCACCCCACCAGCTGCTGCACCGCAGTCGGGTCTGAGCACGCCCTGGGTGCCCTGTGTCAATTGCATTTTGGGTCATATCTTCTGGATAGAGTAGGGCTGGTTCTTCAGTGGACGGTGAGCTTTCTACAAAGCTATTCATAGGAGTTGGTGGGACTCTCTTTCCAATATTTTTTGGTCTTTCTGGTGAAGGGGATTCATCTCGCACAAAATCTGTCAGATTCAAATTTCTTTCATTGTTATCCCTGGGACTTTCTTGCCTCTGGACAAAGTCCTCATCAAATCCCACAAGGCTATCTTTGCCAGCCCCTGATAAAAGTGAACTGGATGAATAAGCAGTCATGTTGATCTCCATCCCCTCAAGTCCTTTAGGTCCAGTGGGGAGTTGTCCTTCTGAAGAATCACTGTTGGGGAAGAAGTCATCTGCTGGGGAGTAGTCTGCAGAATGGGAAGATGGCTGGGACTGTCCAGAAACCATGGGTGCTGGGTCAAAGTTGAAGAGGTCAAAGTGTTCACCATGATCTCCGGACCGTGTATGCTCCTCAGCTACTGCCCCTTCAGGGATGGGACTATAGGAGTCAAACCCTGGTAGGAGGCTATGATGAGGTCCGGCACCTTCTCCCACTGGACTGTCATCGCTGAGGAAAACCGAGCTCTCCTTGGATGAACGGCTGCTCCTAATGGTGGCCAAACCACTATCTGGGCTGACGAGGTCTATGTTGGCATCCACCTGCACTGGGTTAGAATCATTGAGATCTGGAGGGTTTTCTATGAAATTCACAGAGCTGGGCTGTGGCTCTATGTCAGAACCATACAACTCCATAATCCCAGAAGATCCCTGGGAGAGTGGGGCACTGCCTGCCACAGCTTCTGTTGAAGATGTCCGGCTGTTGGAGACCATCTCTGAACACCTCCTATTCATGACTTCCTTGACAAGCAGAACAACCTGATCACAAGTCACTGAAGGGTTCTCCTGCTGGTACACCAGGATCTCGTCACAGTCACATTCAAAGGGCTCCAGCTCTAGACAAGGGTTCTGACTCTCTTCCAGTTCACAGCAAATCTGTCAGGGAGGCACAGGGGTTCTTATGAACACTCAGGCAGTCTTTGCTCTTTGTGATTTGTCTTTATTATTTTTTTCTTATATAAAATGAATCTGTTTTCATTCATCTAAAAAAATGCCCTCAAACAACAATAAATTATGTAATGTAAAACATGGAAAGTCCCACTACATATATCACCATCCCTTTCTCTGATCCTATCAAAACATCTTTTCAGTTAACTCAAAATTCAGCTGCCCAATTTTGTTGGTTCCTGAAAATTATAGGTAAAGCAATTTTTAAACTATATAATTCCTTTCCTCGGTGTATCATAATACTTTCTTCCAACAGGAGTGAAACTCAGATTTGCAAAAGGCAGAGATAGTGTTGGTCACTGACAAGGACTAGGGAAAAAGTGTTGGCATAAGGGGTAATGGGGCAGACCCTAAATGCTTTTCTTTAGGAGCAGGCAGCTAGAATCAGCTTTAAGTTCTGATAGCCTCAGAAAGCAAAGAAGAAAGTATGAAAAAGGAATACGAATGAGAAAGAAGCTACCAGGGACAGAGCTTTCCAAACAGGGTTCAGGCCAAAATTGTCCCTCATGCCCCAGGGAGCAGAGACCTGGAGCCCAGAGCAGATACAGCAGACTTGGGAGGACCCGGGGGAAGTTGTGACAGGCAGGGTGAGGATACAATTGGGCTGTGGCTCTATAATTTTTAGGAAATGTTTGGAGCGTTTTGCTACACAGGGTCTTTGAAGATGGCCCCTTAGGATTAGTCAAGGTAATAATGATAATAACCACAAAGCTAGTATAGATAGTAATAAAATAAGAGGAGATAGCATTTCAGTGCTTTCATATGCCAGGTACAGCCCTGAAGTTTTACATGCATTATCTCATTAATTGCTTGCCATAATTCTACAAGGTAGGGAATGCTAATTTCCCCATATTGCCAATGAAGAAGCTCAGACACAGGAAAGTTAAATTATGTGTCTAACAGCTCCCAGCTAAAAAGTGATGGAATCAGGTTTGGTTTTGTTTTTACAAATCAATTTTATTGATACACATTAATAAAGTAGAATCAGGTTTTGAACTCAGGCAGTTGAGCTGCAGGGGCTTTGACTTTGAACCAACTGTGTGACCACATGGCCAGAGAGAGGCACTTTTAGAGCACGGTCTTGACACCATGTTCCTCAAATCCCAGGAACCCCAGGAGCTGCCTCTAGGGTGTTACTGAGTGGGGAGTGTTAGTGAGGGAAGAGAAGAGAGGCAGAGTGGAGGCTCAAGGGCTTCTAACCCCCTCATCTGCTCTTCCACTATTACCTATTTTATATTTCCCAATTTTAAGCTACCTTGAAAAAAAGGGTTCTGACACAAAAAGTGATTTGAAAATCACTGCATTGGAGACTTAGGAGGCCCATACCCTGTCCTTAGGAAGCCACTGACTGCAGATAAAATTCAGATTTGAAACCAAACACAGGGCAGAGCATTAGAAAGGCCACGGCTGGTAATGCATGCACAAATATATGTAGATCAGGAGAAAGGGTGCGAGATGCAGCCACAGTGGGAACAGGGGGCTCTTTCAGATTGGACAGGACAAAGCTCAGAGAGAACACAAGGGTACCTACAGTCACACGTCAAGAAAGCCAAGAAAGCCCTCTTGGAGGACAGAAAGTGAGGCTGTAAAAGAGAGTTGAGACCTTGCCTCTCCTGTGGATAGACAAGGAGTCTAATCCATTAGTGAAGAAAGATTAGTCATGAAACCATTCTATGTCTGAGTCTTCATAATGCAATGAATCATGTGTGTTCCCATATTAATTATGAAATATACCTGCTTTGTATATCCAGTATCCTGCTTTGATTAATTTTATTGACTGCTTTCATTATTTCCAAAGCTTTGGTTGTTAAAAGACTCTATTATCAACTTAGAGGAGCCAATTGATTAACGAGCCAGAATTTTAGTACCTGGAGATTAACTTTGATTAAAGTTGTAAATAAAATAAAAGTTTGCTAGGCAGCAATCTCAAAATAAAACAAAACAGCACCCAAATGAGGACTTGCCCTCATTTAGCAGACAAAGATATGAGATCTCTCTGAATTCAGTCTAGAAGAGAAATGGTTATGGGACTCTTATTATTTTTAAAGATTGTATTGAAGTAAAAAAAATATACAGCATAAATTTGTCATGTTAACGTTTTTAAAGTATACAATTCAGTGACTTTAATATAGTTGCAATTTTGTGCAACCATTGCCACTATATATTTCCAAAAGTTTTTCATCACCCTACACAGAAGTTCTTCACCCATGAAACAATAACTCCTCCCACTCCCCAGTCTAAAGGGATCTTTTAAAAGACTCAGTGTAGCAAACTATGCTCCAAACATTTCCTAAAACTCAAACTCTAGGACTGTCTCTTGCGCCAATTTCTTACAAGCCACCAGTCAGTTCTCATCTCCAACCACATGTTTTGAAGGTCAGCATGTCAGATGCAGTGACGTGTATTGAGATAGGAGAGGCTCACCTGACTGCCCAGCTCTAGGTTCTCTGAATACACGGCGATCTGTTGTCTCGGCTGCTGCTCCTCTGACTGGTAGCTGGCCAGGAGGATGAGGACATCAAACCCATACTTGTCTGTGAATGCTTTCAAATCACTGGCGATATTCCTGTGGAACATACAGTTCTGAAAGAACAACAGATAATTTGATATTAATGTAATTATGCCCAGCTCTGGGGAGTTGTGCCACACATTCTGTCCAGTACTAGGATGTAATAGGACAGATATTTATTATTAGATGCAAGTGAAATAAACATTTTGCTTTGAGAAATTTTCATGCTATGGTTTAAAATATACTTTGCTCATTTGTCTTCCCAAACCAAGAAAGGAAAGAGTCTGCCATTATTATTAAGAATTGCTTGGGCAAGAAGCGCATATCTCAACATTTTTCCCTAAAATAGTTACTTAAGTGATTACTTTGCCAAGCATATTTTCCCCCTCTGATTGTTCATAGGACTGTACAGGAAGGCCAGCTGACCGTTATTACAAACTGTCACTAGGAAAATTGGAGGAAATTATTGTTTTTTTCTACAACTTTGTTTTCTAATGAGTAGTATTAACTCTAAGTGGAGATTACTAATGACGAACCTAAGAAATTACTGAGGAGTTCAGTGAGTGATTTTTGTTCTAGTGTAGAAGACTGGGAAATCTGTGTAAGGGTTGAGATGTCAGATCTGCTTGCTTTCAGTGACAGCTATGGAGAAACAGAAGAAATGTGGAAAAGGCTCCCACCAATACAGAGCACCCAGACCAGGGGCTCTCATCACCCACAGAAAATGTGCCGGCTTCTTCTAGTTTAATTGCGAGGAGCACTTTGTCTGCATGGATGTTTCTCTTCCTTAAAGAAGTATAGTGAAGACCATATGCTAGCCCTGAGCGTAACACCTGACATCTACTAGTTGCTCAAGAAATGTTTGTTGAATGACTGGAGAAACACACATACAAAACCAGCCCTTGCTGCATAATCCCTTACCATCATATATAAATTATCATTATATATAATTACTTTCAGTCAAATGACAGTTTATTGTGCTACTCAATGAAAAACACCATAATACGTATTCAAAGGATTGAAACAATGATTTAAATTTTTTCTGATTGCAAAAGTAATCAGAATTATGTGTGCTGCTAGCAATATATTAAAACAATACAGAAATGTCTACCATAGAAAGTGAAAGTGCCATGTACCCCCTCCTCAGGTGATCACTGTGAAGAGCTCAGGTGTGCTGTGCATACAGCTGCAAATATTTTCCATGCCCATATTAGTGTTTGTATGTGGTAGCTCTTTGAAACTGGTGGATCTGATATTTGTGACTTAGACGAGCCACACCAAGCATCCATAATACATTTCCTCTGTCATTCAGCTAGTTGAATCTCAAGGTCAGTGAGGCCCCTGAAGGATACAGGAGGCACTTTGCAGGTGTGTGAGCCCGCCATCTGCACAGCTCCCACATCCCTAAGGGGCTTTGCTCTCCATTCCCAGCCCAGTTCCTACATCTCTAGGAGCCTTTGCTCTCTACTCCTCTTGGCAGACCCTCTCTTCAGACTGCTCCAAAGACCACTTTCACTTTTTAGCTCCAAGGAGTCGCACGTGGGAATTCACAAAGGTCTCAGGATATATTGTGGGCGAACACCAATGATCTATTGTACTTACTTATAATGAAACGTATGATGTTTGAAGACAATAGCCTGTGGAAGCATGTGTTCAAAAGAGTGTACTGTCAGTGTTCATGCTTTTCATTTATTATCCAACTGACATAATTGGAAAAATGTTTTTTAATGAACTCATCAATGATATAATAGATATTTAGAATGAGCTTTTTAAAAAATCAGACCTCATATTATGCACAATATGCTTTCGATCGATTAAATGATTTCTAATCATCTGCTGTTATCAATTAAGAACCTTAAGGCTGAACTGTGTGCTGTTATGAATTGTAAAAGAAGAGTTGTCCCAAAGGAAAACAAGAACGGATAGCAGCTGCCTACATCTGATCGTCAGTGCTTGAATGCTTCGGCACAAGAACTGTACAATGTTCCTTTCAAAATATTTTTTCATTATGTACATAAACCCCCCAAATACATATATAAACACCTGGAAGAAGATGCACATTTCTAAGGGATTTCCCCCTATAAAAACAATTATCACGACACTCCCTGCTGGGTCACTCAAACAAGAAAAGGAGGGTTTTATTGCTATCCGAGCACAAGATTAGGATTCAGGAGAATCTGCATTATTCAAAGCCATACTTGTGGAACATCTGCTATTCAAAAATGTTGGCTGAGCCCTAACCTGCTTGGATCCTTCTATGTTAAAACGATGGCTCCAGGATCTTGTCACTCCAAGTGTGTTTCCAAGTCCTGCAGCAGCAGCTCGTAGAAATGCAGACTCTCAGGCCTCACCCCAGACTCCCTGGAGCACCTGCCCTGAAATCCGAGAAGCTAGCCAGCACTGTCACCTGGCTTGCACTCACTCTCTCAGCTCTCGTACCTCACACGAGCCTCACCTTACAAGTCATCTTGGCGTGGGTATTTCTGGGCTACTTTGCCAGGAGGATGGGGATTGATTCCAAGATCTTGTATTTTTATCACGTACCTCAAGTGATTCTCGTGATCAAGCTCCCTTAGGTAACACTGTCCCAGTTTTCCTCTGGGTAACCCCAGACTCCACAGGACCAAATGAAGTATTGATAAAGCTAAAATTTATATAAATCGCCTTGGGATGTTAGAGAAACAAAATACATTTTACGGGAATCCCAAAACAGAACTCATCAAAAACTCTGCTCTGTCTAAATTGTCCAAATCAGATTAGATCTCACTGGCCTTAGGATAATGTCAGGAGTTATGTTTAAACCAGAGCAAAACAAGGGAATGAGTGAGAATCTTCAGGAATCCGGAGGCAGAGTGTGTTTGTTCTGCTTTTACGCTGGTGCTGTTTGCATAGGAGATAATTTATTATTGTCTTCTAGCTAGCTACGCAGGGAGTCATGTGCTGTGACGGCTCTTATGTTGCTGACAAGCTAGGCTGGCCCTGAATAAACAGCACTTCATCATCAACACAACACAACTGTACATACAGGTTGGCATTTTATTTCCCCCATCTGCCTTCTACCTGATAAATTACTGTTTTAGTTACATGTATACAAATACTATTTGTTAATCTGCTCAAATGTCTCCAAAAATGTTTCAACCACCTTAAATTAAAATTATATATGTACATACACATATGCATAGCCCACCTAATTTGCCGAAGCTTTAGAAAATGAAGGGACCACCCTTACCATCCACTCCCTCCACCACCACCACATACACCCTCTGCATTTGAAATATGATACCAGTCTGTGAGTATTGCATGGAATTTAGGAGATTACTAATTCCAAATGGGAATTGACTGGAAAAACCCAGACCATTCCCATCAGTTAGGAAGAATGGGAATTGCTCACTGTCACAGCCCCTCGTCAGTTCCAAATAGTCAATCATTAAACATATTTTTCAGAGGTCATAGGTATTTTTCCTTGAGTAAATCCTAGTTTTGAAATGCACGGAAAGGCCTGGAAGTGGGGGGGGGGCAGGGGGGGAGTCTTTGGAATTTTCCAGCCAAAAGCTAAGGTGTAAATCTCAAGGATCCTAAAGAGGGTTGATAATGACTTAGGGCAGGCAAACAGAAATGATGTGGCTCTACTCCAACTAAGGCAAGAACTGAGATAGTGAGGGAGTCCAATAGCCATGGTATTTGCTATTGAAAGTACACAGGCAAATGCAGTGGAGAATTCCATCCTTCTCACAAAATCCTGTTTTAGTTCTACCACTGATCTGAAAAATTTAATCTTTATGCTATAGGCTGAATGGTTCAGCTCATCACATGAAAAAAAATTATCTAAATAATGTCTTGTAAACATTTGAGTGCTTAAACATGGATGTTCCTTGAGAGAGAAAAAGCCGCACTTCTTGTGTTGTCCATATATTTTTTCACCTCAGGTTTCTGTCCCCAGTTCCACTGAAGCGTCTCTTCTCAAAAGTACCAATCACTTCCAGGATGCCAAATCCCAAAAGCCACTTTCCTGTTAATACCCTATTTGACTTCACAGAATTCTGTGCGTTTGACACTTTCTCCTTCTTGAAACACTCAATTCCTTCACTTTCCTGACATCTTCTTGTTTTTCTCCCAACTCATTGGTTACTCCTCAGTCAACTTTACTGGTTTCCTCTTCTTTATTCAATCTCAAAATATTCAGGGCCCTAGAATTTCTCTCCTGTGTCTCCATATTTTCCCTGGGTGTTCTCAACTAATCACAGGGCTTTAAAACCAAGCATTTGCCAGTACCTCTCCCAACTCTAACCTTGCCCCTCCACATGAATATCCCTACGTGACTGTCTACTAAGCATCTCAAATAAAATACGACCGGCCCCCCTTTCCAGTTTTCTCCATATCATTAAACGGCACCACCGTCCACCCAGTTACTCAAGCCAAAGATCTAAGAATATTCCTGATTCCCTTCCTCACTCCTCACCCAATCCTTCAGCAATCCAATTAACTTTACATCTGAACCATATCTCAAATCTGAACACGTTTCTCATTCTCTCCATGTCTACTACTGTCCTAGTCCCGGCCACCATCCTCTCTTACCGTAACTTCTGGGCTAGCCTCCCAAACGGTATCCCCACTGCCTGCCGCTCTTGTCTCCCTCCCATCACTTCTCCACACTGCACCAACAGAGAACTTTTGACAATGTAAATCGCATCCAAACACACTTCTGCTTAAAACCCACTCAAACGTTTCCCAATGCGATTATTATTATTTACTATTGTTTTATTATGTTTTTTAACTGGGGGAAGAAAAGTCTGAGGACTTTGAGAGAAAAAGTTCTTATAAACTGATGAGAAAAAAATAGAGATACCAAAAGGAAAATTGTTAGAGAACATAAAAGACAATTCACAACTGATGAATGCAAATGGCCAATAAGTATCTGAACTTATTAATAATCAAATAAATGCTTTGATAAGAAATTTTTCCTCTTCTCTTTTCCTATTTTTGGTCAATATTTCCAGTGGGCACTCTTAATTACTGTTAGAAAAATAATCTAAAGAAATAACCAGATATATGCACAAAGGGTTGTATATAAAGCTATTCATTAGATTCTTACTTGAATCAGTAAAACTTAGAGACAATCTAAATGTCCAACAATAGAAAAATGGTTAAATAACCTTTTTAAATGATGTAAAATATAAAAACTATGGGTACAGTAGCATTTATCTCATTAACAGATTCTTTATCCTTAATGAATCCCACAGGAGCTTGTTTGCCATTACAAAAATAGCTTTTAAGGCATTAAAAAAAAGTGTGGTAATTTTTTTTTTTTGGCTAAATCACCATGAATAGAGTTTTTTCCAGCATTTCCACTGATCACCTTCGAACGTCAAGTGACCTTCAGTAGATTTTACTCCTTATATTAATACTTTCCATTTAGGTTCAGCATTCTAAAGATGGATGGACTACACACATAATCCAAAACAGTTGTTTCCCTTTCAAATTTTAAGTTAAATATATCAAGGAAGGCTTTCATTAAATGTAATAAATTCTTTTCTAAATGTCATGAACAAGTCATTCCCAGATCTGTTATGTCTGAAATTTTTTTCTTCTTGCCAGAAATAGAAAAATCAAGTGATCAGGTATCACTTGTAAATAGCATGCATATAGCTAAAAATCATTTCCAAGATTAAAACTCAAGCCTGTTTAGCTTCATTTTTGCAAACAATGAGGCTTAGAAACACAGTTTGACAACCCATAACTACCATGTAAGCACAGTGGTCAGCATGGATTGCTGAGTTACTGAAATTTAAGAGTATAGTTTGACATTTATACTCTGCTTGGATATATTTCTAGACTAAGGACTATTTTTTAAATCAAAATATTAAAAAAATGCTGAGGTATGTACACACATGTACTAACCAAAAGCTTTATGATTTATGCTACCAAAATTTCATAATGATGTTTAAAGTATTCAGCAATAATAAAGTCTGATCATTTTGACAGGACAATGATTTATGAGAACACTAAATGCATAAATTAAGATATTTTATTTATTCTGTTTTTCAAACACTCTTTAATTGGTTAGCAAAGATATTTCCCATGTTTTTACCAGACATTATTTTTTTTACGCTATTTTTATAAGCTAGTCAAGGCATTTTAGTAGTGCAAACTTCATTGGGTCTGTTAAAACTACAATATATACTATATTTTGAAAATAAGGTCAGACAGTACATAGTATCATTCTCCATAACCAAAAAGAGGGCCCTTTTATGAAAAGATGCTACAAAAATAAAAATACTGCAATATATAAACCAAGACGTAACATATATGTAATATCAATATAATTTTCATTTAAATCAATAGTGTAAGGCCCAACATAATTTAGTTAGGCATTGACCCTGTAGAAATTCTTTGCATCATCTCATTTAAACTTTAAGACGCTCTTGAGAGGTAGGTAACATTATCTCTGGTTTGCTTTAAGAAAATGAAGACTTTGAGAGGTTAAGTAGCTGACATTACACAGCTCATATGTGGGGAAAACGGGACTCAAACCTTAGTTTGTCTGACTTCAGAGCTCATGCTTTAACCTCTTTGTTCTCCTTGAAAGACAATTTTTTGTCACCAAAGGTATTCCCAATTAATTCAGTATTGATTTTAATAAAAATATTTTTTGCCAGTCCATTCACTTCTGTTTAATATTGGTTCTCCCTTGTCAATATACAAGCAAGCCACATCTTTGATTTTGACAACATGCCACTAATATTGCACTGCTTAAATTTTTGATGATCCACTTTTACCATCTGATGCCATGCTTTATGATCAATTTTTGATTTCTCAATTACTCTACAAAATACAAATATGGGATGACCATTAACTATTTATGAGCCTAAAATTAAGAAAATCTGCCCAAGGTACCTGCTATAAAAAGAATATCATAATGGTCCTACAGGAATACGTACTTTGGAAAAGTTCTTGGGCATGCATGTGTACACAGAAGGAAAAAAAGAAAGAAGGAGAAATGGCATAATCATTGATTATTCAGAATTATTTTCATGTAGTTTTTCTTGCTTTGGTAGTTTAGGCATACAAACAATGGAAGAATCACACTTTACATTCAGTATATAAAAATTTCATCATCTAAAGATGCTCCCAACATTACTTTTCTTCTGCTTAGAAACCCACATAAAACCAGGAATCCTAAAGGATTGCTAGAGGGGGTGAGAGAAAAGAGGTATATTTTACTCTGAGGACTCAGGCATCTGAATGGGAAGGGCTTACAATACTGCCATCATTCCAAGCAAAGTCTCCCTGTTAAGGCACAACTGTCTACGGCAATTATAATAATGCTATCAGCCTGCAGGTGCTTTGATTTAGGTCAAGCAACAACTCTTGTAAAAAGGTCACCACTTGGGTTAAAGAAGTCAAGAACAGAGGGGACAAGTACATGCTTATTGAAGATCACTGCTTTCATGTCATGTGGCAAGGATGATGACCTCCTCTAACCACACCATTTATGGAGGGAGGAAGAGGAGGAGAGAGACAGGAATTGGGATAATCCATCTAAAAGCACAAGGTTGAGTTAAGAACTTCTTGACATGAGGTGGGCTGGTTTTCAGGCCAACCTGAAATTGAGTGAGTTGAAATCCTGCCCCATCCTTACGTCACTGTCTCAACCATAAAGAGGACCTAAGATACTATACAATAGAGAGTTGACCTGGAAAAAGAGGCTTAAATACATCCTAGAAGTCTGGTCCTAGGCAGATTCTCACAACCAGTTAAGAGTAGACTGAATATTTGGATGTGGGGAGGTTCACAACCAATTAAAGATAAATAAGCCATCACCTCATTAACCAGCTCAGCCTAATTTACATTTTCTTTGTGGACAGACCCATAATCTCAAAACTTTCCTATACAGCATGGATTTAAAGAACTCTGTGAGAAGGGGCTAGACTTGTTCTCCTTAAAGACCCTTTTTTGTTGTTGTTCATGTGTGTTTATAAGGATTCCTATTTGGGAAAGAATAATCCAGGATATATGCAAAATGGAAAACTCATTAGGCATGCTATATTTTTGAAATGGTAGAGCCTGGGCAATACTCTGGCTACCAAAAAACAATGATAATGATGGATCAAAGGTTATTTTCATAATTACATGTAGATGAAGGGAAAAAAATCCCTATGGGCCTCTTTGAGTCATGAGTCTGAACACTTACAGCTTTATTTATTTTCCTTTTAAAAATAAATCATCTAATTTGAAAAATATTTCAAGGAAGCCAGAGACCAGACTGTCTCTCTGATTTATGGAAACCACCAGTCAAGTCTCCAGAGTGCTGGCTGTAAGTGTGCATCCCCCACACTTCTGATTCTTCTAGGCTGTGTCAATATTAACCTGACCAAATGAAGATCAAACTGTCTTTTTTGTTCCTCATGCTCCTCGCATGGGGAGCACAATATGGCTCTTGTCAGAGGTGCTTCATCATTTTGGCTCAAGGAAACTGTCAGTACAGTTTGGGATTCGTTCTTCATGGGCAGATATCCTGATGGGTCTAATGAAGCCTTTCTGCTGACAACTCATTTGCTAAAAATACCCAACCATCACCAAGTTTAAGTGGGGAATATGGTAGCAACTACCCCCCTTTGCTATCATCCCAATGAAAGCAAATGTTTCTGAAGTCTAAAAAAATCTAGACACCAAGGCACAGTAGATAGCCCTTTTCAAGCCCACCTCTCACTACCCAGCTATGTGTCCTAGCTTGTTTCCATTTGCTCGCTGATAAACTTTATGACATTCGTAAATTGGAATATAATAGGGTAAACACCAATCTTAGAGCACACATGCAGAGCCAACAGTCTGTGTGCACCATTTGTTGCAATCTTAGCTAATTACCAGAAGCCCCCTCCTGAAAATAGATACACTCTGGGATTTGTGGTGTTATTTTTGTGTGGAGTTGTTTGTGTACAGGGAACTTGAGGATTTGAATCTCAGGTAAGGGTGCCGCATTGTCAAGATTCTCTTGGTTGCAAGGCACAGAAACTTAGCTCGAACGGGCTTAAGTCAGGAGAAGGAAAGGCAGAAGGATGTGGGGAGTGTTCTTGTGGAAGTAAGGGAAGAACTGAAGGGCTAGTTGGGAGGAGGGTAGAGGTGGCCTGGACCCCAGAACCACAGAGATGTGCAGGCGTCAGGCTCTCCATCCTCCTCTCTGGGCTTCCTTCTGTTCTCCTGCAGTAAGCTGGCATCCTCCACAAGGTGGGAGACCTGAGGGGCTGCAGCTCCGCCGTTGTAGACCTTCCAGTTTTACTCACCAGAGAGAGACAGTCCATTTTCTCTTGGCTTGAGTTTGAAAACCCTGGAGAAGGGACTCTGGTCATTCCCACTTAGGTTAAGAGTGTATCCTCGTGGGCCAGTCAATTGAGGTGGATTGGAAAGATCACAGAAGACAGACATGGCACCAGTTATAACAAGGGTGGTAAAGGTAAGGGGTACCAGGCAGATAAACCCATAGGGGGGTACTCTAGATGTCAAACACAAAGGACTCACACACACACATCAGATAATTTCCCAAATCCCCACTTTATTTCCAGCTAACCAAACCCAGTTGTAGGATTAGACATGATGCTTGAAAAGATAACACTAGTCAAGTAATTTAATTGGAAAATGTTAGCTTTCTTTTCATCGAAGCTTGTAAATCCAAGTAAGAAGGGTGTTATAAAAAGGAGAGACAAAAAAGGCCTTTAAAAGCTTTAAACTTTTAAAATGAAAGTATGCCTTTTCAATTGAAAAAATGGATAGTACCATCCAAAAGATCCGCGAGCGGCCTGCCTGCTCGTGGGAGCTTGCCCTTGCTCACGGCGGCTTTGCCCTTGCTTGCGGCACC